>OMKI01033648.1:9167-20215 GCA_900302315.1 Phycis blennoides
CACACAAAGGCGCTCGGTGACTTTCATTAATATCTGAAACAACACATAAGAGCTAAGCCTGGAGGTCCCCCCCCCCCCCCCCCCCCCCCCCCCGGGGGCCGCGCCCCCCCCCCCCCCCCCCCGGGGGCCCCCCCCCCCCCCCCCCCCCCCCCAGCGACGGCGACGGTCACCAGGACTCGCGGGACAACTGCCCCGCGGTGATCAACAGCTCCCAGCTGGACACGGACAAGGACGGCCAGGGGGACGAGTGTGACGACGACGACGACAACGACGGCGTGCCGGACCTCCTGCCCCCCGGCCCCGACAACTGCAGGCTCATCGCCAACCCCCTGCAGGAGGACTCGGACGGTACCCTCCGCCTGTCTGTAGCGCCAAAGTCAAAAGTTGCTTTATTTTCAATTCCTTCACATGGCGACACATACGAAGGAATCGAGCGTATGTTTTCTCACCCTCCCACGGTGAAACAGATAAAGTGCATGTCTCTTTGTCTGCCGCGCTCTGTTTGGATCAGAGGCGTAGCCACGGGCGGGACTTGTTGGTCTTGCCCGTCCAATCGGAGGGCTTTCCTTCTGTTTACGTTCACCAAACGTACGTTCAAACAAATTGGCTTTGCCCACCCGTTTTTTTTGTCTGTGCCCGCCCGTTTGAACATTTTTGGCTACGCCACGGGTTTGGATGCGTCTGTCTGTGCGTCCTTCCGGCTCCCTGCCTGTCTGTCCATCTATCCTCATATTTGTCTGCATCTGTCCATCTGTCTTGGAGTGTGTGTGTGTGTGTGTGTGTGTGTGTGTGTTTGTCCTTCCGTCCATCTATCTGTCTCTCTCCATCTCTCTGTCCGTCTGTTGATCTGACCAAGTCTATGTCGACGTTCCGTCCCTTCGGTCTGTCCCGGCGGTTGCCCTAACCCGTGTGTCAGGTAATGGCGTGGGGAACGTGTGCGAGAAGGACTTTGACAACGACACCATCGTGGACACCATCGACGTGTGTCCAGAGAACGCAGAGGTGACGCTGACCGACTTCCGGGAGTACCAGACCGTGGTGCTGGACCCCGAGGGAGACGCCCAGATAGACCCCAACTGGGTGGTCCTCAACCAGGTGGGCAGGAGCCATTGGATACTATAAAATGCACTTTGTTAATCCGAGATGGGATACAATAGATAAAATGCACTTTGTTAATCCAAGATGGGATACAACAGATAAGATGCACTTTGTTAATCCGAGATGGGAGAGTAAAAAATAGAGACAGTAGAATTTCAAAGAGATGAGATAATAAATACAAGTGCGCAAAGAAAAAAGATTCCAAAAATATATACTTGCACACAATGAGTAGTAGAAACAACATGTAAAAGCAGAATACAAATGGAGATTTTATGTTAAGTTTCTTATGTTTTTGCTCTGTAAACCCTTGAAATTAAACCATGAACATACTGTATGTGTAAAAATAAACCATGAACATATGTGTACAGCGTTATCCTCTATTGGTTATAATTGAATGCACTTATTCAATTAATTACACTTATTTTATGCACTTCAACTCTTGGTTCAGTTTCCTGAAAGTCAAATGGACAACACCTGGTCTCTGAGCACCAACATGAAACCCAAGCAGTCTATGAAACCCAACCCATCTTCTCTTCCAGGGACGAGAGATCGTCCAAACCATGAACAGTGACCCTGGACTGGCAGTTGGTGAGTCCAGACGCTGGAGATTAACTGCTGTAAAGCATCCTAAAATACATTGCAGTTGCAGAGTGCATTGCAGGCCAGAATGTGTCGCCCCTTGAGGAATGCCCCCTCTAACCGGGCCAGCGATGGCACCATGCTGTTCACAGTCCCGAGATGATCTAGAACTGATGACCTCATTCATAATATACATCCACTTCCAGAGCGACATCAGTGTAGCTTCTCAACTGATGTGATGGTTCTTGGGGTCCCCCTTTTTAACTCGATACCTGGGTTCAATTCCCAGCCCTGCATGTTCTGTGTGTATTCCTCCTATCTTTCCCATATACAGTATATATTTGTAGCTTTGACTCCACCTCTTCAAGTTTAAGGTGTGTCGTCCTGCAAGCAATTGGTGTCCCATTTCAAATGTCTACTCCGCTCGCACCCGTCAGCAAAATACTTTGAGAGCAGCTGGATTGATTTGTAATATATCACATAAGCTGCACTGCTAATAACATGTATAGAAAGATCAAGCACGCCTCACGCGAGATCCTCTCTTTCTTTGCAAAAGGTTACACGGCGTTCAGTGGCGTGGATTTCGAAGGGACGTTTCACGTGAACACCGTGACTGACGATGACTACGCTGGGTTCATCTTCGGCTACCAGGACAGCTCCAGCTTCTACGTGGTGATGTGGAAGCAGGTGGAGCAGATTTACTGGCAGGCCAACCCCTTCCGGGCCGTGGCCCAGCCAGGCATTCAGCTAAAGGTTGGTCCGCAGCCCTGACTCTCTTTGTTCCTGTTTTCTCAAGGACATTGCTAAAACGTCTGTGTAACAGGATCATCTAGAAAAGCCAATGAGTGCTACATTGGCTGCACGCCTTAGTTTGTAGTTTATGGCAAAAACAATTTTGGATGTACAATCGGAGTAACATTTACCTAACAATACCTTCATGGCAGTTAAGAAAAGCCTTTGAGAAAAAAGGACGTTTACTTTTTTGGCAGTTGACATTCAATTGAAGAATTGAAGTTGTTCAAGGTATGCCTTGAAAGGCATTGATGATTTGCCTTTAAAATTTATTTAACAAACTACAACACTTGGTATATTTTCTTTCAGTCTTTAGTTTTACAAAGTAAATCCATAATCATCCTTGGGGCTGGAGAACAGCCTCAACACAGTTTGAACCCATGTTATTAAGTGGCTGATGGCCAAGATGAATGACTATTCATATTGTTTGTATTTACATAGTAAGTGTAAGAAGCCACCAATGTGAAGTTTTTTTTAAACACATAACTCCCCACACTCAAGAGGTTGAACATCTCAATGACTCTGTGGCCTTATAATCAGGCTGTCAAGTCAACCACGGGACCAGGGGAGAACCTGAGGAACTCTCTGTGGCACACGGGAGACACCTCAGACCAGGTGAAGCTGCTGTGGAAAGACGCCCGTAACGTGGGCTGGAAGGACAAGACCTCATACCGCTGGTTCCTCCAGCACCGGCCCGCCGACGGATACATCAGGTAACGTTAGCTAGACGGATACATCAGGTAACGCTAGCTAGACGGATACATCAGGTAACGTTATCTTGACAGATACATCAGGTAACGTTAGCTAGACGGATACATCAGGTAGCGTTAGCTAGATGGATACATCTGTCTAGCATTAGCTAGACAGATACATCAGGTAATGCTAGCTATACGGATACATCTGTCTAGCATTAGCTAGACAGATACATCAGGTAATGCTAGCTAGACAGATGCATCAGGGAACGTTAGCTAGACAGATGTATCCTGTGCCTCTGGCTAGACGGCTACATCAGGTAATGCTAGTTAGATGGCTACATCAGGTAAAGCTAGTTAGATGGCTACATCAGGTAAAGCTAGTTAGATGGCTACATCAGGTAAAGCTAGCTAGACGGATACATCAGATACAGCTACACCACCAAGGGGTTTCATCCATAAAAACCTGCAATTGTTGTCTAGTTTACAACATTGATCAGCAGATACTTTTATTCAAAAAAAGTTTTGATCCATGCTCGGGTACCTGCTCATCAATGATCAGGCACGGGAATAGGCATGTTGTTCAAGGATGCCTGCAGGTAAACTGCAGGTACATTGCGGTTCAAACCCAGAACCTTTCAACTGAAAATCAATCTAATCCCTGCTTGACTCTCCTGCCCATACTCGATAAGATGGACGGTTGGACAGATAGATGGAAGAGTCCCATCTTCTGGATGATAACCATTGTCTATCGATACCATCCACACTCCAGGGTGCGTTTCTTCGAAGGAACGCAAATGGTCGCAGACACAGGCATCATCATCGACACGACCATGAGAGGGGGACGACTGGGGGTCTTCTGCTTCTCCCAGGAGAACATCATCTGGGCCAACCTCCGATACCGCTGCAATGGTACGCCCTGAGAGTCGTAGTAGCCCAATATTACAGTATTAAGCAGTAATACTAAGCAATACTAAGTATTAAGCAAGACGCTAAGATCAAACTTCATGGTATGCATTGATTAGTTTGTTGAAATGGTCCTTTCTAGCTATCTCAAAGTGGTTGAGGCTGTATTACTCCTTTAGGTTGGCACACATTGGAGCTGATCAGAAACTGCAGTGAAACATTTGGATTTGTTCATTTAACTTGGTATTGAAGGTTAACCCTGCAATTGTTTGGTTTTGACTGCCTCCAGATACACTTCCTGAGGACTTCGAATCATACAGAGGCCAGCAGGTTCAGCTTGTTTCCTAGGCAACAGCAGAACAGAGATGGAGGCCAGGGATTTCTGGGAACCAAATATCACCAAAAATAAGAATTAGAGAATTCCTAAAATGTAATGAATTCTATAGAATTTGTAAATGCAGAATAAGTACATTGTAGATTGAGAATAAATATAATTGTGTATCCTGTATTTTTAAAATTTACATTTTCTATTTTCTTTTTACATTGACACAAATTTATGCTAATGTTAAACTCTTGCTGTTCCTTGTGTGTTTCTTTAAGTCTTGAGTGATGTTGTCAAAAATAAATAGAAATGTCCATCTTTCACCTTTAGCTTTTCCTTGTCAGGAGAATTTGGAAGATGCAACAGTTGATTAATAATAAATAATGTATTTGGTAATCCTTTAGTGTATTTTTTAGGCGATCTTAACTCATGCAAGCACATCATGAAAAAAAGCAAAAAGTGTCTTTTGCGGCATCAATTATGAGGTTTTGAATTGTATTTCAAGATCAAAATATAATATAATAATATACTACCAAATAATGCTAAGTCCATAACCATGCAGAAATGGGATTTAAAAATAAATCAGAATTATATTGTAGAGTAACATTTCCAGCAGAAATGACCCACATTTTGCTATAGTATGCCAAACAAGTGGAATGTACAGAGAAAAAGTCTGTTGTCCGCTTTCAGTTTTGTTGACATTTTCTTTTATATAATAAACAGTTCACATGAGGAGATTCACAGGGCAACAAATCAATTTACTACAGAACTTGTACTAGGACTAACTGGACAACAGTGATATGCTAGCCGCACTAGAAGCTCAAATTTGACTTGAAAACAGAACTGGTTTGCCCGGGCCGCATGTTTCAATGGATTGCAGACATTTCGAAAAAACCTTTGTGTCATTAAAGGGACATATCCAGACTTCAAACCCTTGAAATGACAAGCTGCACAACATAAAAACTCACAAATAACTTCCTGTAACCAAACATTAGAAACACATCGTAGCTTTTTGTTTGTTTTCTTTTGAAGTCACTTTAACCCCCCGTGGTGTGTCCATCCTGGGACAAACAGCAGTCACAGACTTTTCCATTTCAACGTCATTCTAACGCGACATGTTTAAAAAATCAGGATCTTGTGTTGAGAAAAGAAAAACAGTTCAGTCGTCAGAAACTACAGCGGTACGTACAAACAAAACATGAACAGTAGTTTTTAAAAGCGGTTATACTCTCTTATAGTCTGACTGAACCTAAAAGACCTTTACTTGACCCCTCCGTTCCATGCATTTCAACAGCTGAGCCAAATTGAATAAGTGATTGTGAACAGCATACAATTTGCGACTACTTCCTTTACAGTACTCTGGGAGTGGCAGTTTGTAGTTTGGTTTTTTTTCTGACAAGGCTTTAATCTTTGCGAGACTAACAACCTTCGTCGTGGCGCAACAATCACTTCCTTGGTGAATATCAACAGTGTAGTCGACCTGGGCTGGATTCCGATTCTTTTTGCCAATGCTAGAGCTCAGGCATCATCAATCGAGCACCGAGCCCCTGCAGCATCGCAATTAAGGAGCAACATGGAATTGGGAGCGATTGGGACAGCAGAGCTGCCTCAGCTCATTAAAGTCATTAGTCATTAAGCCATCAAGTCATCAACTCATTAAGTCATTAAAGGCAACGTCGCCCATCGATGGTCTAACCAATCACAACCTTCAGACTTCAAATGTATGACGACATACTGGACCCACTAACACACTTCCTCTGAGGACAGACCAATAGATCCTCTTCCCAAAGTCCATTCGGCGGCCGACTGAACTCCTCGCCCAACACTCATCACTTAGCGGCTACACTGGGGATGGAGGGAACATCGGGAGGTTAAGCAGAAGCGTGGTGCCCATGGCGATAGACAACTGGAATCAAGCCCGGGGTAAAAATTAAACGGGAGCAAGCTGAAGGGAACATGGCTGCCAGGCTTCAGTACATTCGGACTGCGTCTTTGTTCCAACTGTGTTCACAGGAGAGCAAGCTGCACTGGAAAAAGCCCTTTCTAGTTTTGCATCTCCCGTACGGATTCAAAAAACAAAAACAAAAAAAAAAAAACCCGAGACAAGCCAAGCCCAACAAATCAACAGTTTAAAAGAAGAAAAAAAAAAAAAAAATCGAGAATACATTTTCTTTTTTTTCCTTGAACAAGAGAGTTCCTGCCGGAGTACATCCGGCATCAGACAGCATTCACATCGGGCAGAAACAGTCCCTGTTGCAAAAACAGGACAGTCACAAATAAAGTGCCAAGCAACAAGCGGACTTAACTTTGCACAACCAAAAAACTGAATTACAGTCTGAATTCTGACAACAACAAACAAAAAGCAACAATGCTGAGAAGAGTACTGACTCATACGCACTCCACCACAGGGCCGTTTTGGTTCGGGGGGCATGTGGATGATGTCATGCAGTTAACTGTGAAACTTAGCCTTAACATACGTCTATTAATGCAAACAATCAGTGCAAGTGTCCGTCTTTTAATCAAGGATGGAGCTAGAGATGTCTTCTGGGTTCCCCTCACAGGTCAGGACATCCAAGGAATTGTGCTGAGGTCAACAACGGGGTGGGGACTAAAGTGAAGAGATGCTACAGGGGGAATGAATGGGGAGGTAACAAGCAACAGTCAAAATCATCAGACCAAAAAAAACAGGGAAACAAGGGTAAAAAAAACAAACCGCAGGTTAAAAACCATGGGGTCGTTTAGCGTCACCACGCCACAGAGCGGGGGTTTCCTCGCAAAGTACATTCTGTAATGTTCCTCACCCCACCCATGAAACAGGTGTTAGCGTTACGCAGAGACAAACAGTCACGGAACAAGAAACTGGAGTTCCTGGTTGCAGGGGAGCAACCAGCACATGCATCCACTCAGTGCTTTATCTTACACAGACCAGCAGCCAATGGGAAGGCCTTCACACAGGTCAGCTGAGGGCATGCATCTCTTTTCGGCTGAGCGTATGTACAACGGAGCGCTATGCTAACGCTGGGTAAGGTAGATCTCCGACGTGACCAGAGTAACAGAGGAATTGAGAGCGAGAATTGAGCCAACCATGACAAATAATAAAAAAATCATCTGTATATATATATTATATATACATGTTTATATATATATATATTCTATATGATCGTCCATATAATATGTTATATATTTGATTCAGCAACGTTATCGTCAGATTTATAAACAAAACAAAAATAATCTCATTTGCATAGGAATCCCAATTGGTTAAAGGCAACGAAAGCCTTTGATGGACACAAAGCAAACAGAGACGTGTAAACGTGTCAATAGCTGCAGAAACTTGAAAAGAAAATGGCTGACTTGGACAAGTGTTGGGCTGGAAGGTCACTTCCAGAAAGCATGCAGCCCAGCACTTCCCTTCAGATAAACTAATAATCCAATCAAAATACAGTTTCATGTGAAACACGATATGCAAGAGAACAGTAGATTTGTACATTTTGCCAATTAATTAAGTGTAAACATTGGTCAAGGATTAAAAAAAAAAATCTATAATAAAGAAAAAAATGAGGACCTACTACTTTACCGAAAACGAGTTGTATTCATTTTGCAGTTGAGAGACCATGATTTACCATGAGACACTGAAAGTGATAAAGCTGATAGAGTATCTGGCAAATAGTGTTCATATTGGTAGAATATTTGTAATAGTTAAAAATAAAAACACTTTTCCCTGATAGCCTTCTTGGTTGAACCTAAACACATTTCATGTGGTAGCCAAGCGTTTTGTGTAATATTCTTAAAATGACATCTGCTTGCAGTATCTTATTTAGATACATTCACCATAAAGAACCCATACATATAATTACTTAGTCTTATGGGTTCTTTTTTTTATACAAAATTTCAATTCATATTTAAATGATTGCTTAAAAAAAAAAAAAAAAAAAAAAAAACTGAAAGCGCACCCGACCATTAAAAATCAAAGCTCCAGGACCGTGGCACCCCTGGTGAAACGGGGGCTATCAAAACTAGTTTCTGATTGGCTCAAATCGGTGACACATCACCTTGCACCTAATCTGGTATCCAGGATTTCGACACCTGAACCTCAAGGGGAGGCAGCACAGCTTCTGGAAAACAGAAGGTGTGACGGCCAGAGTTACGCAGTGTTTCCCCTTTTGGTTATGGACATATAGTTCTTAAGATAAACTCATTCGCCAATGGCAAGCTGGAGGTTTCAGAATACACTTTTAATTAATGTATTCATTCAGTCTGTGACACCGGTTTCATTAGAAACCTTTCCAGATAATTAGTCTCAGGATGTTGAGTCCAGATAGCACAAAGAAGCTTCTCTTCCCACGACTCTGGCATAGGTTTTAGTTTGTTCGCCATTGGCCAAGGAGGGGAACCGACAATGGGAGGCCGTTGCTATGGATTTAGGCATTAGCCCTCTCCTGGATCCCAGATAAATGCTTGTTGTGGTTCTGCCAGTCAGGCCGTTTCCAGTAGCGATCCATTCCAAGCAACGCACGCATTCGGCTCCCAGCAACTATCTGCTCAAAACCCATGACGCAAAAGAAAATTTCAAAAGTCCCGTTTAGAGATTTAAGCTCATCTGCCATCAGACTTTAGATGTTAATCTAAAATTTGATTTGTTACGCTATCTTGCACCTAAATTGGGCCAATCAGAAACGACAACTCCAATAACATAGCGTTTAGTGCTGTCCCTGTGATTCGATTTTGATGTTTGGTTAGTATCTAAACATTAAAATAAGCCACTTAAAAAGAAACAAGAGTAATACCCTAACGCTGTCATGTAACAAAGGCTATTTTCAGATATCCCACCTGGAGGGCTCCATTAGCCCCCCCAACATCCGGTAAGCCAACTTGCCAAGGAGTGGAAAGCCTCCCCATGTCTGCACTTTGGACGCCCTTCCTTCCATTTAGAAAACCTCATTTGGTTGTAAACTGTACCGGTAGAAAATACAGTACATTGATTTGTCAAACCTTGCACTACGTTACCACAAATATATCACTGACCAAACGTCAAGAGTTCCTTTCAAATACAAGAAAAAACGTTAAAGAGAAGGTAGGAAAATACATTGTCACACAAGACACTAAAAGTACAACAGCAGAACACTCCTGTAAGGCAAAATCAGGTGATTTCACAGTGACAACTTCAAAAGATTACTTGTTCTGGTTTTTTTTGTTTTGTTTTTTTAAGTCATATTTTTCCATACCTTAGAAGGAATTGTTTGGAGTTATTCACTGGCACTAAATAAAAGTCAATCTGATTAATTAATTTCAATAGATTCCTATCTTGCTTGAGCCAGCTGAATAGAGGTAACCAATGAAGCTGTTGATGGGGTGAATTTAAGGGGTGAATTTAAGGAGCAAACAGCCAAATCCAAAACGGGGTTTGCATGATCTTTGTGGACGTGTGAAAAGCTGTTGTATTTTGATTTTGATTTTGTTTTGCTGGGCTGCACCAACATCAACAAAGTCCTACATGAAATAATGGCACAACTAACGCCTATGAGCAAGTATGGGGAGGTTTTGCATTCCTTAATTAATCAATAGCTTATTAAACACAAATAATAAATAGACACAACTTATACTGGTGCATTTTGAACACTACGCCTACAGCAGGAACAATTTTGGCATCACACTTAAAACAAAAAAATATATAAAGTCTTCAACACAAATAAATAAGATAATAAATAAAAACGCGTATAAATACACAAATCATCAACATATAGTGCATGAGAAAAATATAAACATTTGGTTGTCAAAAATAAAGCTTTTGTTTGCGAGATCGGAAGCTGCGTTGGCGACATGGGACTGAAGCGTTGTGACCATCCTGTCTTCCACTTTACGAGTGAGGACTTCTTCTGACAACAGCATTTGGACTTTGGCCTCGTTTCAGCCACATGCTCTTCAGCAAACAATAAAAAAAAAAACCTAAAAGTAAAAACATTGAAATATAAAAAAAAACTAAAGAAATGTCTAACGTGGGCTGTTGGAATATACCTGGCGTGAAATGAACAAAGTAAAAACAAACGGAGAAGAAGGCTAGCAAAAGCACCGGGCGACCGGCGGCATTCAGAACCCGACTGGGCGGCGCCGGATGCCAGGGGGCGTCCGTTTGCTGCGCGTCATTCCACGGGATGGAGAAGGAGGATGGAGAAGGAGTCGGGGCCGTTGTTCCAACAGTATGTGTTTGGCCGCCATGCCGCGACTTCCACCTCCGTCCCAACGCCTCGTTGGTGCACGTCCTGCGCCCCTGCCCCCAACCCCCCCCCCCCCCCCCCCCCCCCCCCCCCCCCCCCCCCCCCCCCCCCCCCCCCCCCCCCCCGCGGGCCCCCCCCCCCCCCCCCCCCCCCCCCCCCCCCCCCCCCCCCCCCCTCACCGGCTCAAGATGCGACGCCATCACAGGCGGTCCATCCTGAAGGCGTCTTCGGTGGCGGGGTCGGTCAGGACCATGTCGGGGTCATTGAGCATGTGCAGTCCGTCCAGGGTCAGTGGGTCGATCTTCAGCTCGTCCAACGGGAACTGGGAGTCCGCGTCAAAACTGACGTCACCGACGCCCGCCAGAGAGTTGGTCAGCTCCTTGGAGAGGCTGGGCGGGGACTCCCCCGTGACTGGGGGGGGGGGGGGGGGGGGGGGCCCCACCCACC
>OMKI01033651.1:4312-16299 GCA_900302315.1 Phycis blennoides
CCCCCAAAAAATAAGTTCTTGTTCTTTCATGTCAAGTGCCGTAAAATGGAGGTATAATGTTATGTTCAACCATGCTCTCTTAACAATACACACCATAAAATCAGACATCTTGAGATTTTGGCAATCCAAAACTTCATTGGGGAAAAAACAAAAATAAAACAACCTACCCTCATGCACTTGTATGTTGTACGTCTTGGCACTTTATAATTGCTCTTTGTAACTTAGCAATTAGCATCTTAGGCCAGAGATGTTGTATACTAGCAATGGTTAACCTAGCAACTGGAATGCTTGAAACTTGTTCTGGTGACTTGCTCACCGAATTAACAGCAATGACGTGTTTCACCTTCTTCTGACAAATGTACTGATTGCAAGTCGCTTTGGATAAAAGCGTCTGCTAAATGTAAATGTAAATATCACAAATTGCACTCTACCTGTAAGGTAAGCGCTGAGGTTGACGATAAGAGGATTTTAGTGAGCCTGTCTGGCCCATACGCTGTCCTCAAACTCCTCATTCAATATATTGTAAAAGTTGTACTCAATGATACATAGAGACAGCAGGACATGATATGAGGCAGCTATAGAATGCTTTATGTTCCTGTGAGCAACAACGTATGTAAAACCTATCCTAACCTAAGTGCAGCATCTAAAATATAAACCTACATAAACCTTCAAAGGATATATACTGTATATACAAGTGAACTACACATTTGTTCATGCCTTACAAAACGCCTTTCGTCAAGGTAAAATAGGTTATTAGAGTTCCGTCAAATAAAAGTACAAAAATAAAAAAGAATATACAGGGAACTGACAATAAACTCATGGTACACAGTTAGCATTTCCGTTAGCAACCCATTAAAAAAATATAACACAATGCACGGTGGGTTTCTTCATTCTCTTCTTAAGACAACAAATTCAACAGCACATATTCAAACCAGTGACAAATGCGCGTGACAAATTGAAGTACATAAAAATAGGTTTTAAAAACAAAAAAGGGAATAAAAAAATTTACCAAGGCACACACACACACACACACACACCATTGACACTAAGAACAGCATTTCTAAAATGGACACACCGCTGTTGCTGCGGCGTCGTTTGTTCTGCTGTTTAAAAAGGTTCCGTATTGGCGGGCCTTGTTCACCTGGCGGCCATCTTGGCTCCACTTTCCGCATTCAGTCCCCCCCCCACCACCTCCCCCCAACCCAATCCAGCAGGCGTTTGGAACCAAGATGGCCGCTCGGTGAACAAAGCCCATTGAAGTAACCTGAGAGGGGTCCCTTTCTGCTTCTGGCTTCCGGGGCGAGGAAAGACGAAAAACGGGGAATCCTGAAAGCGAACAGCGGCAGTCACAGTGACTACTGAGTGATAGAGGTGGCAACAAATACAAACAAAAAGAGCACGGTCTCTTTGTCTCTGGCGGAGTGATTCCCGTCGTCTCTGGCCTGTTCTGCCGTCCGGACCCAAACCGAGGGGAAGGCGTGTATAGAAAATTAAAAAAAGCTTTGCTGTCCGTCCCCGTGGCGAGGCCAACGCGGGGAAACACACACGGCGGCGTCTGAGGCGGCGAGCAGATGTGCGGCTATAAGTGTGACTCGATGGATCCTTGTTTAGTCGGTGGACCCCCCCCCCCCTGCCGCCGTCCAGGGGGGGGTGGGGGGTGGGGGGTTGAAGCTCCACACTACACCTGATGGCGGAAGTTGTGCCCGCCTTGGAGAGGGTGGCGGCTCCGCAGAGGGATCAACCACAGAACCTTCCAGCGGGTCCCGAACACCTCGGACAGAGCCCACTGCCAGGACCTCTTGGTCGCATGTCTGTCCCAGGGAAGGGGGGGGGGGGAGTAGAAGAAGTTTATCTTGTTGCTTGGTTCATACGTGTAAAATCCTAACTAAAAACGCAAATGTGCCAAAAGCTAGGCTCGTCGCACACGCTTCGCCACGATGACAAATCATTTCCCCGATTGGTGACTTGACAACGAACAAATCCCCATTACTAGCAACAACATTCCCGCGCTCTTATAATGTAAGAAACGGAGGTGGTTATTGCTTTAGTATTGCTGTAAGTCGCTTTGGATAAAAGCATCTGCTAAATGCCCTGAATGTAACTGTAAATGTATTGCAATGTCACCATGTACAAGCCCCACAGTCGGGGTGAAAGTGATGAGGCGCTGATGAAGTGACTGATGGGTCTCTTGGCATGCTAATGTCCAAAACCAGCATCGCGGGAAACAAGGCCCCCCCCCCAACGACAGCAGGATACTCACGTTTCATTCAAGGTCCGAGACATTTTCTCAATCGTGGTCGTGTCCTGTTTGAAAAAAAAAAACAGAAGAAGTTCGTTTTTTTTTTTTGGTTAACGGAACGGTGACCACACCTCGGCGGGCCGGTGCTCATCAGACAGGCGCCGCCGTGTGACGACACGGTAACCCGGTTTCAGGCGGGGGGTGCATTAACTCTGCGCGTCTTCTCTGCGCGGGCTCGGTGCCGGTTACGTCAGCGTGGCTGCGTTAGCATGGCGGAAATTGGAACGAAACACGAGAGCGTAGTGAAATAAATGATAAAACGTTTACTCACAGAGATGATGCCCACCATCTGAGTGTAGAAGAGGCTGCTCATACCGCCAAACATCACCAGACCCATGAGTGTTGAGACTCGTATGAGAGCCAGTTCATGCTGAGTTGTAAACTTATCCTGGAAGAGACATGCAGGGCTTTTGAAATTGGCCGAACGCTTGACTGCTACTTCCAATGTGACTGACTGCTTGGAAGTAATCAGTATAAACAGACGGGTGGCCATTCATAAATGCTAGCGTGTGTGCGGGTGTGTGTGTGTGTGTGTGTGTGTGTGTGTGTGTCTGCACACAAGCACACATACCCACACAATGAATTATTCATTACTTTTATGTATATTGACGGTATTTATCGTAAACAAAAGCACAGTGTGCATCACTGTAGCCTGTTTTAAGTGAAGAATGAGCAGCAGACAGGGAGAGAGAACACAATAGCTTCAAAACATATTTGCTTGCTCTGATCTTGGATCTTGCCAATTTGTCTTTGTGATGTGTTATATGTAAATAAGATGCCAATGCAAAAGCTCCAGGCGCACTTCATAATGTAAAACATTCCCTGCCCTTGGTAAACTCATCTGTAAATTCTAGAGAGTAATTCCCCCCCCCCCACAGACACCGTTCAGGTTTGTCCTGAATCGCACTGCATCTAATTTCAATACAATGCCCTTTAGAAGGGCCTATCTCTCCTGTCTTATCACCTATAGAAACGCTAATCGCGCCACAAGGTCGCAGAGCTTTACAGCTCCAGATACACCGCTTGTGGAAACAGAGCCTGGGTCCAAAGTGGACCTAGTGTCCAAAGTGGACCGAGCGTCCACCCGAGGGAGAGTGCGCGGTGTACCGTACCTGGTCCAGCGCGGTCAGGGGCTGGAAGTAGTAGTACTGACAGAAGTCCATGGCCAGGGTGAACAGACTGAGGACCTGGGTGTAAAAGCAGAGCTGCAGGAACAGCCAGTGGTTGTCTTCGCCCACGCAGTTGTTGATCCTGAGGGGGGGGGGAAGTGACGCAACAGGAAGTGACGAACTCACTTCCTGGACTTGGCTTCAAATGCTGCCGACATTCCCAAGCCCACCCCACCCTGATTGTTGACATAATGGTCAGCCTTTCGAAGGGGCCAGTCTTTCATTTCCCTTCAAGCCCTTAGAAGGGCTTACCAAAGGGAAAACCTTTGTCCATAGAAACAAAATAGACTCGACATGCAGTCATGCATATATGTCCGCTACAAATGGATGAACAAATAATATGAATAATTAACAACACAAACGTGTCAGATATGATTCGAAAACGAGTTGATGTTCTGATCATTTGCCACGTAGGAGGCACGCTAGAGGAATAATAGATGTCTCTAAAAAAAATTAAATAATGGTCCAATCCAGTTTGTTCTCTTGTAAAGCCTATAGTCTACAGAGCGGTAGACATGATGGCTTGCAATGGTTCCGATGTCCAGGAGGTAAGGACTCAGCATGAAGTGGGGGGGGGAAGTCAGTGACGCGAGTGAACAGCGCGGGCGTGGTGAGGGGGGCCTTACCAGGGGCAGTGGTGGTCCATCCTGCGCACACAGTGGCCACAGCGACTGCAGTGGTGGGACCGCTTGGGCCTCATCAGGTTGCACTTGTTGCACAGCTCCCATTCTGCCCGCTCTGCGCATGTACGAGGAAGACCACAGACAGGGTTGTACACCGGGGGCTGGGCGATATGGCACACAGTCGCCTACGCTGATATGGGTCCTATATCATATGTATCACGAGATAGCACGTGTTTCCTGGTCGTTCAATGAATAAATAGACGACATGAAATAACCACATGGTAAAGCCGATTTTTGTGTACTCTTGTGTGAATTGTGTTAACACTTGACAAATTAAACGTATTGAGTACTTTCTCATTGTCTGAATGACTTTGGTGCACGATGGACAGCACAGTTGCAAGTGAAACAATACAGGAATAATAAAGAAATATAGCCTAGGCCTAGTCTACAACGTGAAAATGTGAAATATCTAACATTTCAAGTATAGCAGCAAATGAGAATGTCTTCAGTTGAGACAGTTGATGATGAGCATGGATGCTGTATCCATCACTACGCTTCCTGACAACTCGCACCCGTTGTTTTGCTCCTCTAAGAGTGATCTCATCAGGACCGACCTCACCCTCCCCCCTAAACAGGGGTGCGCATTACACACGCGGGCCCGAGATTCTGAGACAAACTGGACGTCTGGACGCCTTTTCACCGGGAGCTCTCCGCTGTCCTCTCACGTGGGCCCGGGAAGCCATTTAAGACTTCCGTGATGCGATTACGAGCGGGCTAAACAAATAACACGGGCAGAAGTGGAAGGCTATGGGCTGGGGAGACAAAACTACTAATGGAGGGGCAGACGTTGTGGAGAGCGATAGCCTACCGGCGAAGGGTATGTTTGGGTCGGCGGGGAGGCGCCCAGGGTCTGCCGTGGATGCCCTCAGCAGGGCCAGGATGCAGAGGGCCGACGCCAGGTAGTAACCTGACGAGGACACGGAAGACACGCACACCTCAGGTCGGAGGCCAACAACAGCCCAGACGTCTCCGGGCGACCGTAACCACGGCGCATCCACGTGTTCCCGCGTGTAACTACGGAAACCCGGGGTCATTTGGTGTGATGCTTGTATTTCCCCCCCCCCCCCCATAGCGATGCATTTCAATACTATGAGTCTATTATCCCTGCACCTTTGTTTCTGTGAGGGTTCAGGAGTTCATTCGTAATTGGTTGCATTTAGCCTCCTGTTTCGGCCTGAATAAGAAAACGCTGAGAGTTCTAAGGGGACGTGTTATCCCCATGGTTACGACCCACACACCGGCTTTGTGATACTTTTCAAAGCTAGCGCCGGCCGTCGTGGCGTTTGAGCGTTAACGATGACCGATGCTGACTACGAAACGCACCGCACCCTGTGGTGAGTAACCGTGGCCAAATTGGCATGTATTACAACGTTGAAGATAACGTGGGACATGCAATCCACAGACGATTTTTGTGTTCACTTCCCCTTCTGGTTGAGTGCCTGAGAAGGTGTTAGCGGGTTTATCGAGTCTAGTGAGGAGAGAGCAGGCCGCCTCCATCTCAGCAATGCTACGTGTGTCTTGGTTATTTTGTAATATCAATACATGCATTATATTGTCGATGTACTTTTCGTATGGATTTAGGTCCTCGGAAGCTATTTCATGTTGTGCCTGTGACCCAGTCGGTACAACAGCAGCAGTATTACTTTACTGATGGAAATTGTATAGTGGAAATAGCAGTAGTACACAGGGATATGCGTTGTAGTAGTCATAGTCATTATGCATTTTACTTTAGTAGTAGTAGTCGTCGTACTAGTCATAGTAGTTGTGGTGGCAGTAGTAAAGGTATAAATACAGCAGTAGTAGTATACATGTAACATTTGCTACTCACATAGGACTAATGCCCACGATATGTGTCCTTCGTTGTAGTGTGGCAGGAGAACCAGTTTGGGTACAAAGACACTGTTGAACAGCCAGATGCCAAAGATCATGCTGACGCACAGCCACCCCAGAGGATCCACCACAAAGTGAAGACGAGGCTTCATCGTTCAGTCACGGGACCCAAGAACACCTGGATGTATTGAGACAAAATTATATGTTGACAATTTCAGTTCCTCGTCACATTCGAGAGAGAGAGAGAGGACCTTTCGGTTCATTCATTCACAATTAATCAGGACAAGGAATGCGAGTCTTATGTGTGAAGGCTCAAAAGTTATATGCGGCAATGCCGGTTTACATGCACTGAGCAGAGAACTGAGAACAGAGCATTACAGATCATTCAATGATAAAATAAAACAGATATTTCATACAATGGTACTTTGATACAATGCTACTTTGTTCTGGCAAATGACGGCCGACCTATAGATTGTGCACAACCCACGCTTGGTATCTCATGTGTTTGTGCTGCACACGCATGGTTAACGACATTTGGTTAATTCAAACCTGACTTTGGTTTTACAATCAGTACTCGCAAGTCTGTCAATCGCAAATATTCCCTACAATGAAGGGAGCAGCTCGTCCAATATGAATCAAGAAGGACCTGTTTCTATTGACCTTGGTGCGGTTGTAGATTTATTCGAGGATGAAAGTAAGGGCTTGGCTGTAGTCAGCCTCTGGAGGGCTCCCAATCAGCAGTAACACTTTGTCACAAAACACACAGCAATCCGAGAACAGGCGTGATATAACTGACCCGGCATCACATGCTTACGGCATGTCTATATCATCCCTGAATACGGAGATAACGACTACTTACGTTTTCGTTCCTGAAGTCTTACTTAAAGATAACAACATGGATGTGTGTGTGTGTGTTGCACTTCCTCATCCGATCCTCGCTCTGTCGTTTGGGCTGACAGGTGGAGGGGGAGGAGGGCACGGCGCAGGAGAACAGGACATGCGCAGTCTACTTACATACATACATTTCTATCAAACTTTCTTTAAAAACATTAATTATATATGAAGTTTACGTATGTGTTGCTATTTGTTTTGTTTTACACAACGAAATATATCAGTCGATTACGCGGTGTTTTTTTCCTTTTTTTGTCCGTTGACGGAAATTACGTGCAGGCGCGTCATCATACTTCCGGTAACGTTAGCTAGTAGCTTTTATTTTGATCGGGGTAAGCCGTTAAAGCGCAACATTACTAACATAGGCGCCCAAAAACATGGCATCATCCAACTCCTATAAACTCAGGTGCTCCATCCCGGGGCATGAGATGGACGTCCGGGGGGTCACAGCTGCCCTTTTCCCCGACGGAGCTTTTGTGTCTGTGTCCAGAGACCGAACGGGAAGGGTCTGGACCCCCAATGCAAGGTAGCCAACACACACTTAACTTACCACCCAAATCCTTCAGAACTGAGGTGTGTGCGTCGGGTTTGTGTACCGAACAGGGAGAAGAGAGGCTCCCACATTGAATTGTTCTATCGCCTCACCTTTAGTGGCCTAACTGGTAACAGCGTTTGCTTTCCTTTGCGAGACAGTGATGGCGCTTTCAAACCAGCCTTGTCATTCATACATGGCTGGCTCTGTCAGCCGTCCGTGCGCACACACTTCATCACCAAATAGAAAATAAACTCAATAAAATCATAACCCTGTTTTGGCATTCTGTTGTTCTTCGTGAATGTACTGACGTGTCATGTTTCTATTCTACTTTCATGTTCTCGACCATGCAGTCCAGACAAAGGCTTCACGGAGATGCACTGCATGGCTGGCCATTCCAACTTTGTGTCTTGTGTATGCATCATTGCACCCAGCGAAACATATCCCAGAGGACTTATTGCCACAGGTGGGAACGATAACAACATTTGTGTGTTCTCACTGGATCAACCACAGCCCCTTTTCACGCTGGAAGGCCACAAAAACACAGGTGAGATTTTGGGGGGTTTCGTCTATTTCCCCATGTTTTTTTATATTGTGTTCATGTCAGTGTTAACCAGCTGCCTTCCTCCCTTTCAGTTTGCACTTTGTCCTCTGGGAAGTTTGGGACTCTCCTGAGCGGCTCTTGGGATACCACTGCTAAAGTGTGGCTCAATGAGAAGTGCATGATGACACTGCAGGTAATGTACAACAGCAGCTACCTTAATCTGCTACCTTTTATCACACATGGTAGGGGTGTGGTGGTGTTGGCAAGCATTATCCTGTGGGGCTGTTGGTTGTCATCATCGGCCACTTCACTCTCAAATTTGCCAGTGTTTTCAAGAGTGAGTAAAAAGTTCGACAGAAAGTATCTGTATTATTGAGGGACGTCTGTGTAAAATGCATGTTCCATCATAGTTTAACAATTATACGTATTCGTCTTCAGACCCCAAACTTATTATTAATTTAAAGATGGACGATTAGAGTGTCACAGCAGTAACCACACTCGACAGTAATACGTTTGTGTGTCTATTTAAAAACCAAAAAGATGATTTAAAGGGCTTTTAGTCACGCTCCGTCACATTGCTCGTTGTTGTTGTTCCAGGGCCACACTGCGGCTGTGTGGGCCGTGGCCATCCTGCCAGAGCAGGGCCTCATGCTGTCCGGTTCGGCAGACAAAACCATCAAGCTCTGGAAAGCCGGCCGCTGTGAAAAAACATACACAGGTGAGCGGACGCGGGCGGCCCTTTATTAATCCTGAAGATTTTGCTTAAAATGATAACATACTGATTCAAACAATCGAGTAATACTAGCAAAGCGTATGCATGAAGATTTTTACATCTATTTTTTTCAACCTACGACAACATGCTTCATTATTTATTTATTTGTAGGAAAGGCTGCCGACTGGCAACACCATTCTATTTTCAGCCTCCATAACAAAAACACTTACGGCCAGATAAAAGGCCAGATAACGTTCCGTGCAGAGTATCTCCATGTCTGAATCACAAACCTCACGAGCCACTCACAACCACAACAACAACAACAACAACAACAACAACAACAACACAACTTCAGCCACTGCAACCCGTGGCAGCGGAGGATATCTTTAGCACGTGCTAGTCTGCCGTTGGCTGTGTTCTTTGCGGCGCGTTGGAAACGCGACGTTTCGGCCAAGACGCGAGGCGACGCCACAGCTGGCCTTTGCCGAGGCCGGGCCGACGGCCGCGCCGGCTCAGCTTGTGTCGGGGGGCCTTGAGGCGCGTGAAACCCATAACGCTCTCTTCTCCCTCCTGCTCGAAGGCCACGAGGACTGCGTGAGGGGCCTGGCGGTGCTGAGTGACGCGGAGTTCTTCTCCTGCAGCAATGACACCAGCGTGAGGAGATGGATGGTGACGGGGGAATGCGTGCAGGTCTACTACGGCCACACCAACTACATCTACAGCATAGCGATTTTCCCCAACGGCCAAGGTGCGTGAGTCAAAACTAGCGCGAAAACCTGTCGGCGGGATTTGATGCGACGGCGCGCCCCCGTTCAACGCGCTGAATGTTGTTTTTCCCCTCTGGATTGTGGAAAGGTTTAGGGGGCTGTAAGGCACGATTTGAGAGCGGAAGAGAGCGAGGGCTGCTTTTTCGCGCGCCTGTGATTTACGGCCAAGTTGATTCCCCGAACCAATCACTGAATAGAACTCCTGATTGGTCAGAGATTTGCCAGGAACAGCCTAAAATCTAAATTGGCTCATTTAGACGCAGACACAGTCAACAGCACCTTTCACTCACTTATAGCTGACTGAATGGCTATGCCATTTCCAGCAAATTACACTAAAATAATACCACTCGAATCTTGCCTACAATACCTTTTTTTTTTTTCCAATGGTTTGTTTTTGTTGACACCGGCTTTGTGATCCTAACCACGGTCCACCGTATGCTGCTTTTCCTCTGCCGCCAGACTTTGTCAGCACAGGAGAGGACAGGACTGTGAGGATATGGAGGAAGGGAGAGTGCTCCCAGACCATTCGCCTCCCGGCCCAGTCTGTGTGGAGCTGCTGCATACTGCCCAACAATGACATAGCTGTGGGCGCCAGGTAACCTCACTTCCCATCCCAGACCTTATGTGGCCATTGATTGGCGGTGATCTCACGCCATTTGTAACCTTAGCGGAAGCACAGTCCCTCCGTGGGCTTGCATGTTTGTTTTTACATTAGCTGTTTGACACAAAGCTGTAAGGTGTAGCCGTAGGATGCATGAAATGTGTATATGCTTTCTAATTGCATTTATTCACTGAGCATGATGGAACACATTGCATTGCATGTAAATTGTTCTTTCGTTAACACTGAACCTAGAGGGACTAGGCTGGGAGTGTCTGGAGTCACCCACTCCATTGGAAAGGAATGGCTTGAGTTTTGCTTCTGTGAGCGATGTGGCACTGATCTCTCTCTCTCTCTCTCTCTCTCACTTGCTCCCTCTCTCTCCGCTCGGCTCTCTCCACCGCAGCGACGGCCTCATTCGAGTGTTCACCGAGGCAGAGGACCGCGTGGCCAGCCCCGAGGATCTGCTGGCCTTCGAGGACGAGCTCTCCAGGACCACCATCGACCCCAAGACGGGCGACCTGGGGGACATCAAAGTGGAGGACCTCCCCGGGAGGGAACACCTCGACGAGCCCGGTAAATTGGGGGGGCGGCAGCAGCTCAGTGGGTAGAGCTGGTGGACAGAGCGGGTCGTCCACTAACCGTAGGGTCGGCGGTTCGATCCCCGCGCTCCGCACCTCCAAAAAAACTGTCTGAGTGTTGAAGTGTCCTTGAGCAAGACACTGAACCCCTACTTGCTCCCCGGGCGCTGAACATAGCAGCCCCACTGCTCCTATGTACCATTGGATGGGTTAAAATGCAGAGAATAGTTAGTTAGTTAGTTTTATAGTTAGTTAGTTAGTTTTATAGTTTTTATAGTTTTATTATAGTTTTTATTATAGTTATATATTTATATTTGGAACATTCTGTATTTTACATATGTATATTTTATATTTTAAGTGTCTATAAGTAGTGTCTGTACTTGTATTGCGAGCAGCTGCTGTGCAGGCAATTTCCCCCCGGGGACAATAAAGTATTTCTGATTCTGATTCTGAATAATTTCCCAGCTGTGGGATTAATAAAGTACAATAAAAAAAATAATAATAAAAAAAAATAAATGAACGGGACGAATCGGTGGCGCCGCGATCGCGCCGCGCGCGTCCGGACCCCCTCCGGTCTCTCCCGGTCTACCACGGGGGCGCCTTGCCTTGCAGGGAATCGCGACGGACAGACGCGCCTGATCAAGGACGGCGAGAAGGTGGAGGCGTACCAGTGGAGCGTGGCCGAGAGCCGCTGGATGAAGATCGGCGAAGTGGTCGGGGGGTCCAACCAGCAGACCTCCAAGAAGGTGACGTACGAGGGAAAGGTACGACCGCTCGCCACCGCCGCCGCCGTCGCCGCCGCCGCAATACTAGTCGAGCGTTGACCTCGGAGCGCCCTCAACGAAATGAACTCCCGCCGCAGGAGTACGACTTTGTGTTCACCATCGACGTGAACGAGGGCGGCCCGTCGATGAAGCTGCCCTACAACATGGCGGAGGACCCCTGGCTGACGGCGCACAACTTCCTGCAGAAGAACGACCTCAGCCCCATGTTCCTGGACCAGGTGGCCAACTTCATCATGGAGAACACCAAGGGGCACGTGGTGGGACCGGCCGCCCCCGGCGCCGTGGACCCCTTCACCGGTACGCCGCCGCCACGCCGGAGACGGGTGTGCAAGATGCCGCAGGGCACTTTCGTCGTGTGTTTTAACTTGACTATACCAACACACACCTGTGGACCAGGTTCTGAACTCGCTCTGTAACGGCGCATGCGCCGAACGTTTTTGAAAGACTTCCCCGAAGCTGAAACGTGTTTTTTTTCCCCCCTTTACTCCTTCGGAAAACAGGATCCGGCCGCTACGTCCCCGGAGGCGCCGACGGCAGGACGGGCTTCGGAGCCGATCCCTTCACAGGTGGGGGGGGGGGGGGGGGGACCTGGGGGG
>OMKI01033754.1:20433-46072 GCA_900302315.1 Phycis blennoides
TGAGAGAGAGGGAGAGAGATGCGAAAGAGAGAAGCGAGAGCGAGAGACGTGCGAGAGAGAGAGAGAGAGAGAAAAGGAAACTAGAGATTCGGAAATAGGACCTGGGGAATTGCGCGAGACCCATCTGACGGTGGACAGCGGAGCACGGATGGCCCTGCAGAACCCGACACCCCGGGCCCCTGGCGCTGCCTCCAGGAGCCCCTGTGCATGGAGGAGCTGAGAGCCCCCCTGCCCGCCTCGCCTACTCCGATCGGTGATGACAAGCGTAGGCAAAAGCTGTAGAGTGCAATAACAACCTGTCTGGCAGATTTGTAGCAGGACACCGCAGTGAGGAGCAGCAGTCACGGTGTGGGCGAGTGGGGACGAGCGGCATGAAGTGGACGGGTCAGCACAGTGCAGTACATGGTGGCGTGATTACTACTTGCAAACCAAATTGGAAAATTAGAACTGAGAATGAATAATGGTCCCACACATCTTCCCCTGTACATGTAATTACAGCAACCCCATGATGCTAGCCGCTGAAGAGGACGGAGGCGGGGCAAAGTGCTGGGCCCGTCCGGTGATAAGCGACCCGTTTGGAAAAGTGCCGGGGATATGGAGACGAGCAGGGAGGCGTGTTAACTTTGTGGGCTGCTAACCGCAGCGAAGACCACTTAGCATCAAGACTTTGTTATCAATAGTGGTAAACACTGGCACAAACCGTGATATGTGCCCGCGTTCCTTGTAAAAACCAATGCTTGTTTTTGTTCCTTTATTACAAACATGTCTATTTAAGCCTTGCCCCCTCGAGAGGAAAACAGGCTTATGTAAGCGATGGAAAGTACTTTGGGTCAAACGGGAGATCAAATGCAGTGCATCCATGTAAACCGGGGTGAACTTTAGGGCCGAGATCATAAACCTAGAGCCACACATTTGGTTTATACCAGTGAAGATTGTAAAACAAACCGTCCCCAACAGTTGACCGTTAAACTAAAAGTCATGGCAAAACGTCCTAATCTTCACCTTCATCTCAAACAGAGGAGATAACACGATCAAGAGAAGACCAACAGTCTTTACACACCCTTCAATAAAATGGCGCTTCTTTGTCACAATGCAGTGTATGAGTGGTTGAGATCAGTTGAGATGTTCTACTGATTGCAGTTTTTGCTGTCCAAAACAATCTACACATAGGAGTCAGATGGTCGGCCAATAAAGGAGTATTTGTGTGGGTTTCTTAACTCAAAACTTTGTGGGGTTTTTTAAACAGGGGAGCAACAAAGTTGTTTAAATACCAATTTTAACATAACTCGGCCGTTCTCATGTTAAAAAGGACCGTGAACATAAAGTGTAAAGCAATCACCTGTAATAAAAAAAGGAGAATGACAAATCTAATTAAAATCAAATCTAATCAAAACCAATATGTGTTTTGCTTTGCGTCATTGGTATTTGTATGAGGCCTTACCTTATGGTACACGTTGGTCTACAGAGCTTGTAGATTCACATCCTCTGTGCATGTGCACGCACCAGGCAGATGGAGACAGAGATTCAGAGAGGACCAACCACAAGGGACCACAGCAACACTACCGGCATCTCACACCTGGTTCACTCACACGCTGCATCCGTTTCCATGGCAACCCTTCCAGCCTGTCTCAAATTAGCGAATTAAATCTGCCTCTGCCAAGCCCCGCTGGCAAAACACACACTACACACATGCACGCACACACACACACATCAATATATTGTTATTTTCCGACACACAAAGACAGAGCAAACGGCAGCCAACGTTTTCACACTCAAGGAAACCAAATGTACACATGTACGTTCATGTAAAAACCACCAGAAGCCATTTATGGAAGCAATCCTTCCTTATGCTCAGCATCTAGATGCTGAATTCGGTTCACAGGCATAATGCAGAATTTCATATTAAACACTTTAACATAAGGGATTCTGCATCTCATAGCCCAAAAATGATTATCTGCTGGGACACAAATGACATTTGAGTGCAGGTATTACAATTAAAAGGTGCAATGAAGAAGATGTTAACCATTTAATTACCAGTGTCAGTTAGATTGTCATACATTGATACAACCAGCTGAAGCAATTCTTCTGGCAATAAGAATCTGGCAAATTGAAATATGATGATCGAAAAGCTTTTCCACGGATGAATTTTGTTCTAAATTTGAAAGACAAATTCATATTATTGAAAGAGTAATTCCATCACTGTGGAACAACTATCTTTTTAGAAAACACACTTTAATGCTAATGACATTCCTACTGCAACCAATGTCACTCTACTCTGACAACCAACTTTGACATATTGCTAAAATTAAAAGGTTCAACAATTCTTGGAGGCCCATCATTAAGGCACAGACAATTCATTAGCAGCCTAAGACACAATCTTCTTTGTCGTTTCGTGGCCTTCAGGTTAGTTGACCTGCCGAGCAGCATTTCAACCAGTCCAGGCAAATCAGCGCAACAAGACGGCTAGCCAGCGGGGAAGCCATGGGATTGAGGGAAGGGGTCATTCCCACACAATTGCACTGCTTTTCATTCCTTGCAGATCAATGAAAGGGATGATTAGAAGCGTAATCACAATTCCACTCCTTCCTACAGACTTCGCTTGCCGTCCTTTGCGGTGGGAACAGAGTGTGGCCGGCCAGCTGTCTGTGATTAAAAATGAGCACTGGGTGATAATTCAACAATGTTGATTACTTTCATTAGAATTGGAATCGAAAACAAAATTAATGAGCCTATAGGATAATTTATTAGGTGAACCTGAAGTGTAGCTTTGACAAACTAGTTGAAAAAGGAATAATACATTCAGTAACCTAGTTTGTTGAATGTGCCATTGCCATTACTTTTAATAAATGGTCGAGATCCTTTAGTATTAACTTAAAAACATGATATACATTATGATAATAGCATTACAATATAATATGAATCCTTACTTTCAGCGCAAAAATAAGCGGATGACTTTGCAGAGTGGCCATACTGGGCCAACTATCAAGACCGAAACTGGGCCAGCATCGCAGTGTTTCTGCAGGGTTCTGCCCGTGTGTCCACAGAGGAGCTTTTATGAGTCCCTGCGAGTCGCAGCAAGAAGCTTGAGTGTATTAACAGCAGGCGTGCCAGCGTGGAGGTAAGACCATCCACCCTCTGCGTCTGGGAAACGAAGGGCCAGGAACAGAGGGAGAAGGAGAGGTAGGCAGTAAAGGGGGGCGAGCGAATACCAGGAGCATTTCACACCGGCGGGAAAACAGCCAATAAGGTAGCTGTGTATCAGCTGGTGGTGCTGTTCATGCTGGGAAGTGCTGCGTGCCTTAATGCAATCTGCAGGGGGTGGGGGGGTTAACATTTTGAAGCTATATAAACGAGCCAGCGCTGCCGAGAATGCTCTCGCAAATGAGCAGCGACAAAGAAACGTAGCCGTTAATCGCATTCCAGAACTAATGCTCTTGTTCTACTTTCCTCAAGGTAAACAAGCTCCGCGACAAAAACAAACAAACAAAAAGTGGTCGTCACGCATGGTATTCCTTCCAGCACATCACGTTTCTCGGGTACAGTTTCGAAGTCCTCCAGTGGATGCCAATGACAATACACGTTAGTCAGCGTGTCATTCAATCGCACTGAGAGGAACGGGATAAGGTGCAAAAACGATTCTGTTCAGATCAAGTAATAATGGCTCACTGGAAGGGCCAAGGAGGCCAAGAAAAGTAGCTACAGTTACTGTCCTCGCCACCAGCAGAGAGAGAGGCTCAGGTGAAGGACTTAGGAGTTGACAAATAGCCGTCAACCTGAGAGGCTTGTTCCAGAGGGTGGCGATTTCATTATAGGGGGATGATGGATTCAGTGTTGTCCCCCTCATTTGCATTGCTTCTCAAATAACGAGAGCGAACACGTGCAGAACTTACCACTGCCTATCCATCCTAAACTCAAACGTGTGGACATTAGCATTGATATTGATAATGATGTACCTGTGTGTAAATGATCGCCAAAGACTAGGGTGACTATGCAACACTGGCATCGTGCGGTCTGTCTTACAGCCATTCACTGTCTTCCTGTCTGCCTCGGTGGCGTTCTGGGCCATTAACCTAGCCTCAGACATACAAGCCAAAACATTTTAAGTGCATCGAATTGGGCTGACATGGTTATTACAATATGCCTTTGTTCGGTTTCATCGCACTGCCCTTTCCGATCCACGTCCTTGAGTGTGAAGTAAAAAACAACGCTGAAATATAGCTGCCACCTGTTACAAAATGAGGCTGGCCATATAAAACCATGACTCTGGGTTCCATTGCCACAGGAATTTCAAGGGCAATCACGTGAGAAACTGAAACAAATGACAATATTCAGATGTCCTCCCAACCATTGTCTCAAATAAGTGAAATGCATCAGCTTCATTGCCACATATGAAAGTGGCCCAAATTTGATCTGTGGAAGAAAACCTGTTTTGGGTTTGCACACTTATTCCCAAACACCGGTTCGGTGTACCAAATTTGGTTAAATATAAATGTTCGCCTAAAAAACAAACATGTATGTAGGTACACAAGCAAGTCTTTGGATTTCTTAACGTGAACCATTCTAACAAGGTATGAGGCTTTGAGAACTGAGGCTCAGAGGAACCCATCATTGGGTTGGGTCTACCATCATGCAGCACCTCCCTGTGCCAAATGCATCTTTTTATCAGCGCAGCATATAGAAGAAACCAGAACAGACACGCTGCTGCACACATTAGTGAACATGGACGGAGGCGCGGGATAAGAAACATTCCAGTCATTTCACACGTTGCTCCGTGGGGCTCTCCCTTTGAACACTTAGAGAACGCTCCGACTAAAAGCAGTGTTAAATGAACAAATGTTCAGTTCCAAGGTCACACAAAGACATCCCATCTGAAAGGGTCATATGGTCCAACCCAAGCATCACATTGTTTACATTCCACTGCAATTCTAACTCCATCCACTTGAGTCAAAGAGGCAAGCAAGCTGCAACTAATGACACAAAATACAATGAGTGACATTTTTAATGAATGCGCTAAAGTACATAGGGGATTTTATTTCTAAACATAATGCAAATATCATCAGCACAAAAAACTACAGCCCTACTTTACAAGGTTTCTACAAACAAATAATTTGACAGAATGTAGCTGGCCCAGGCTCCATGAAGTGTGCTATATTACCGAGGTGTAAAACCAAGTGTAATGCACACTAATGCTCCAAAAAACAAGGACCGCTGCAAGGACCGCTCCCAAAAGAGATGGCTCGATAGCAAGATAGATAAATAGACAGCTTTCTGCATCTATCCATAGACAAGAAGATAGAGCTACCTAAAACCACTAAGCTTATTTTTGGCGCCTGACACCTTCAGACCACCATTGGATATATTAATTGCTTCAAGTGTCAACTGCACAGGAGCCCACTGGGAGTGGACATGAAGACAAATTGTTGTTGACCCTAGCCTTAATGCAGTGTCATCAAACCCTTAAGGTTATCTCTGAGGTTAAGTGGTGGTTTTGCTCGGTTTGTATTTGGCCGGCGCCACTGGCAAACCTGTGCAAGCAGCATTTCCAGCCAGCAGTTTGTTTGGTCAGTCAGAATATGTCTGCCAGGTTCCAGATTCACACCATGTCCTAATGGGCTTTTTGACAGCTCCAAATGACTGAAAAATGCCATGTCAATCTGTGGACTATGTGCCTAAGTGCATGAGTGAGTAATCCGTTGTCATTAAGGAACCTGTCAAGCAAAGGGAAAATACAGTTGAACAATAAATGCAGCCACTGTAGGGTTTGCATGAATGTACAGCACTCGCAAGGCCTGGTGTTAATTAAAAAAAACATTTTGCGCTGTCAAAATCCACCCACAACACAAAGCCAGGTTTCTTTTTTGCATCACCATAATCATTAGCGTGGGAGAAACAACTATGAATTTTGCATCAGCTAGTCTTCCAATTACTAGGACATGTCTTAAAGCACCGCAGGCCACCAAATATACCCCCATTACTGTCAGCTGCCTCAAACAACAAGCCTTACATCAAAGTACGGACATCATCTCAATGAGAACCTCACTTCTCTGCATAGAAATATCGGACAAATAGTCGATTGCTATTCTATTTAGTACATGTAGCGACAGAGCGACACTGGGTTTCAGTGTGGTCTGGCTATACCAGTTACATTCCGCTGATGTCATATATTCGGTTTCAGGTCTCATACTCAACTGTGTATGACAAACAATAAATGCACGCACCACCAAACAATTCCCCTGCGGCCTTAATGTTTTGTATTTAACATTTAATTCATTATGATAATACCACCTGACAAAACAATATAGGGTATGCATTTGTAGCCCACAATGGCTAGATGTGACCCATGAGTGAAAAGTTGCATTCATTTCTCCTCCCGAGTTTCGTCAACAAATCGGACCAGTCTAGTCTGTTGCACTGACCGTGATAGCCAACACATCGGACATCCACATGCAGTGGGTACAAAAGTCATCAAGAGTCTACGAACATCTGGCTTAGGACTCCCCGGTAAATGCATTCCAACATCACTGGGAGTAAGAAAGCATCCCCCATAGCAGAATGTCAAGTGCAACACCAACACAGGCATCAAAAGGCAAATCCAGCTTATTCATTTAATATTGATGAATGACGGGTATGAACTTTATCGAGTTACTGATAAATGAGAAGATTGAACGAAAATACAACGGTTTGATGTGTTACTGTGCCCTGTGCCTGTGCTGGGAAGCACATTGATGTGTCGAAATCAAAGCCAGTCAGGTTGTGTCAACATGTGACTGTGTAAATCGCTGCCCGCCCGCCTGCCTCCCTCTCATCCTCTTCTTGGCCATTCCAAATAATGGGATGGATTAGCAGTAACTAGGGCTGCAATTAAGGACCCCTCTGCTTGCTCGCTGGAGACCTGGTCCTAACTCACAGACGTCCAAGCCTGCGAAACAGCTCTGCAGCTGCATAGCACAACAACAAAAGGCTAGAGGGGGGAACAAGCCCTCACCCAGCTGAAAAGTAGCCATCAAAAGCAAAAATAACACATTATTATGACTCAAGTGTTACCTAGAAGCAGAGTGGTACCTGGAGAGCAATGCTTTCCAAGGGCTAAAAAACACTGGTCAACACAAAAGTAGACAGCCCTACTTACTGCATATGCTACATCGACCATCGATTAACCAAAACATGTATAGAGCATTGTAGCGCATGCAAGCTCATCAAACCAAAAGTGTCCAACTGGTCAAACAACTTTGAATACAATGTATACCTGGATGGTTATCAGTATCTAATGAGTACAGTCAGCACATTCACCTGGTGTTTACAATACACATAATTGGCACTAGGGAGAATGTGATGGCTGAATGTGTACAAAGGCCCGCTTAAAGAATTTAACTTTTTGACACAAATCACAAATGGAAGAACAGTCCCCATCATTCATGTAAGATTGAGGAAGGATTTCCAGTCATTTTCGAAACACCCCCAGTGACGATATGATGAGGAACGGCCCAAGTAAAGCACTTATCTGTGAAGATGAAGATGCTCATTGGTTGTTCTGCTACCCAACAACAGCCACACTGTAGTTTGAACTGACCCAAGCACTATAGGCTATGTAGGTTAAAGCCTAGCACACACCAATCCACAATAAACAGCACACACACACTTTCCTATAACTAAAGAAACATGTGATTTTGTTCTTTTTTTATCTTATCGTTAATTGTTAAGCAACAACAATTGGGTTCTTGCAGAACCTGTAATGGTATAATCTGCATTATTCTGTCATAAAACAGATTACACAGCATCTCATTTTAGCTATACCACCATAGACTGGACTTCAGGCCCAAAGTGCCCTTCTGAGGTTCCAATAATAAATAAATGTTGCTCTCTGAAAGAGAGTGAGCAAGACAGTAAGCACCAATTCTTCATTGCCCTCATCACACCCTTGAAGAGGACCTACCGTGCCTGAAATATGGGAAGCATAAATAATCACAACCGGCGATGAAAAAAAGCACTTAACACACAAAAAAGCACAGGACAAGCAGGGACCACTTGACTGACAATTCACTTTTACAAGGCATACATATTAATTTGATCGGACCCAAACCATCTGCCCATGGAACTGGATCAGAAAACGGCATGTGATCATTTGGTGGGTAGACAGGCAATCTGTCTGCTCTATGTCAGCCCTCAGTGAAAATCAATAAGACAGTTAATTTAGCGCAATGGAACACCCATGGACACAGACACTACTGGAGCTGACCTTGTTTCACATGGCCACTGACGGCCCACTCCACGTTACCAACGCAAAGCTAAGGGTCATGCTGGTCACTCACACATACTCAGAGAAAGCCCAATTCGGACAACTTTGATTGCTTTCAATTCAAACATTTGCCTTATCGTTTCACTATTCTTTAATGAGTTGTATCAGAGAAAAAGGAGCATCGCCCTGATGTGTTCAACCTCAAGGTTTCCTTTGCTCAGTGAGTTTTGTGTGTAAATGGTCAATGTGGGTCAGTGACGTTTTTGAGACTCTAATTGCAATAAAAGGGCTTAACAAATTAATTTGCCTCAACTCGAATTTGCTTACGCCCCAATACAGATATGCCCAGCACACAAGCAATCAGTGCACAGGCAAGGCTGTGTCAATATGACGGTTGCCACCATGAATTGTGAGGGGTCAGTGAGATAACAAATGACACAGGACCTACATCGGGTTTCGTAATAATTAGACATGAAATACCATGACCATCATCATTATCATTATCCCAGTGTGCAGGATGTGGGAGGGAGAGGCTGTACCGAGGTGGATTCTAGAATCTAGATAAATGCCAGCAGCAACAAGCCTGCCACATCCAGCTCAATAAATGGAGGATGAGTCATAACAACTGCCTCGGCTGGCTCAAAGTGCCACACCACAGTCCCATGGCAGACATTGAAATACCGGAATGCGGCACTAATTGACCATTTGTTTTGTTTCACATGCTGTTTCGAAATGGTTTAAAATTTGTCATTTACTCACAACCACTGAGCATTCACACTTTCTGTTTGAGCTTACCAACTGCCGGAGCGTCGTACTCGTCCCCTAGTAATATTTCAGGAGCAGAATAAGCCAGCGATCCACAGCTTGTCGTCAGCTTTTTCCCTGGTTGAAACTTGTTGCTGAAGCCAAAGTCTGTGAGCTTGACCAGTCCCTGCTTTTCAAAAAAGACCACATTCTCAGGCTTCAGGTCTCTGTGCACCACATGAAGGCGATGGCAATAAGAGATGGCGTGGACAATCTGGGCGAAATACTTTTTTGCCAGTTCTTCGTTCAGCCCTTCCTCGTGTTTCATGATGTAGTCAAACATGTCTCCTCCATCACCGAGCTCCAGGATGAGGTAAAGTTTGGTCTGAGTGTCTATCACTTCGTAGAGCCGAACAATGTTAGGGTGCTGGACCAGTTTCATGCAGCGCACCTCCTGGAACAGGTGACCCGTGGCAACTGTGTCTAACTTGGTCTTATCGATCACCTTCACGGCAACTTTCTCACCGGTAAAAACGTGTCGTGCCAGCTTGACCACTGCAAAGTGACCCCGGCCCAGTGTCTTATCCAGGTCATACAGGCCAGCAATTTTGCCATCGTAGCCCCGTTTGAAACCTGCCATGGCCGGAGAAGGGGACGGGGAGAGGGGAACCCCGGCTGGAGGGGGGCGCAGCTTAGCGGAGTTATGCGGGTCCAGCTTACTTCCGTTCACCTCAGGCTGTCGGCGAAACCCATGGCCCCAGCTTCCTAAAGGACAAAAAAATACAGACATTTAATACGTTTGCTCACCTATCGTTGATAGAGCTAAAATACATTGAACATAGAAGAGTCAATGCAGATCATAGGCTAAAGGTTTAAGTTGCAATTGACTCACTACAAACAAAGTGTATGAACATTTGCTGCGACAATAGTCCACTAGTATCTACCACAACATAGTAAAGAATCGGACTTCATTTAAAAAGCATTATAAAAATATACGTTTGCAAACACAATTTCATATTGGCAGTACAGCGGTATGCCTGCCAGACCTGCATGACTATGGGACCTTCCTCAATTCAGAAAATCTGGCTAAAATACAAGCATCTTGCAGCCGCCAGAACATCGAAGACACGCGTTGGTTGTTTTGACAGCGGCAGCATCGAGTCTCAAACATTAGCCACCATGTCGGCCTGCTTCGTAGTACTACCTAAACATATTCAGTTTAAAATGGTCAAATTAATTCCCAATTATGCAAGGTCAATTCCCCACATAATGGAGTGATACTTTCTCCCTACGGTACACTTTAGCAGCTTCGTTCATACAAGTCAGCCGCATAAAGGCCCAGCGGCAGCACTGAGCGCGGCTAGCTTTCGTTATTCATTGATTGGCGTTAGCTAGATGTTCGTACCTGAGTTGAGTACGAACTGGCTGCCCTGGTAAGTATCCCATCAGGCGATTATCATGGCTATCAACTAATAACCTTAACGCGACACGGAGATGCTGTGTGAAGGAGATTGTTGTTACACAGACACAGGTGCTGCCGTAACTAGCACCCGGCTAACAGGATTTAGCCCGTAGCGCGTTAGCAAGCTAAGGTTACTAAGGCTCGCTTGACTCACCACCATCTCTGGCCAGTAATCATCAAGCCCGAGGTCCAGTCTTCAGTGTCTTGTAAAGGGTCCGACTTATTGGTCTCAAGTTAATTTTCGAAACTATCACGGACTAGACGAATAATACCCCCCGGTCGTAATGACCACGGAACTCATGAGACGGCTGTGCTTAGAGTTGAGCCGTGGAGCAAGGCATTGCATCGTTTGGTAGTAGCAGCCCTCATCGGAATGGTTGTATCCTCCCAGCCAGATCTGTTGGGCTGCGAGAGCATCATCAACCGCAGTCAGGTCTGACGTCAAGCACACGTCTTTGATCTTTAGACGTGGGAATCTTACAGTGTTGGACACCGCGATCAATATTCAACACAGCTTAATAATGGACAAACTGATGTCTGTGTTGAGAAACAGATTGCGCTTTTGTGTAGTTTGGGGATATGTACTATGTTGAAACACATGTCATGTGTCTGACGCAGTGAAGAACATGTCCTGAAGATGACGTTCAACAGCTTCCTTGTGTAGTGTATATATTGGCCTATTGAAACACGAAACGAATATACGGCAATTTGAGGTTTTCACTAAAATTACATTTACGTTGGTTGCACGTTCCTCCACCAAACTGAAGATGGTACTGTTGCACTGAATTTGGTTTTCATCGCGTCAGGGTTTTTTTTTTCCTAGAACCATATTTTCATTTCTAGAGATAAAGGCAGTATATTTAGCTAAAAAGACTGACGATAACTATAGGCTATAGTTCATTTGGATGTATGGTTGGCATGAGACATGAGTTTTATAACATCAATCATTCGGACACAAAATATTTCTTTAGTTCTAGTCATGGCCACCAAATGTAGCCTACTAAGGATATTAACCATTTTGATAAATCAATTTGAGATGAGGGCTTGATATAAGCGCCAGGCTAAAATAGATTAATAACCTGCTCTGGGGGTTTCAAAGATTAGTTTAGTCCATTGTCACTAATTCTGTGATCAAGCGATGAAGGTGTTCTCTAAATGGAACAGTCTGAACCACCGTTGCTAAATTGTGAAAGTACAATTACAATTTGTGACCTTCTAGTTGGACTTGCCCTGCCCTCGCGAGACTTGCGACACGATACTGAAAATATTGGAGGTGGAGACTAAAACGAGCACGAGTGGAGTCGGGTATCAGGCTGCAGCTCTTTATCGGTCCTCTGACAGCTAGGCTAGCTTGTAAACAAAACCCAATGGAAGCCGGCATACAACCAGCAATGTAATGAATCAATGTTGTGTTCCCTTAAACAATACTACCTATATACGTGGGTGTTGGCATCAAACGACAAGCCCTATTCCGTCGCTTCTCGTTGTGCAGGGTGCTGGGTCCTCTGCAACATCTTGAGGAACCGATGCTGCTGAGCTGAGCTAACCATTGTATTGCTTTAAAGAAAGGGGAACAACAATTTGACTGGAACGCCTGGTAAGAATTGCGTATATCTTATTTTGATACTTTTTCTCTCTGCGTATCATCATACGCTTGTATGACTACATAAGTTTATCTATACCGCTTTTTCATACATGTGACCTAACTGGGATATAAAATATGCTACCCGGCTTCATAACGTCATTTCATTGCTCTCTCATAGGGTTCACCTCAAAAAAGTATAATAACTACGTGTCATAACTGTATAATCAATTACGATTAAGTGCTTGAGAAATCTTTTTTTTGCGGTTGACTAGGCATTCGGAGATTTATCTTTATAGGGTGGTTACTATATTAGTGGTTATAAAACAATCAGTTGGCTGATTGTTGGTATTGCGGTATTGTCCCTCAGCTGAATGCTGGTGTTGGAGTAGTCTACTAGAGGGGGACATCAAACATGCCTAAGAATATTAGCCTTGAGAGGCATGGTCGAAGCAAACGGTAGAAAACTGACCAGTCAATATTTTCGTTTCGCAATCTCCCTCGTACATATAAAAGTATTACAATAATTCCAGTCACACGATTACATAAATCAATCAATAATTGGTACAGATGGAAATATATATTTTCCTATTTAAGTCGGTCTTGGTGTCTGTCAATGTATGTGACCAGGCCTACTAATCTGTTCTTGATGTTCTATTTGTACTTCTTTTTTTTTTGCAATAGGTTTTTTTTTTTTCATGGGTCAGTGTCGAAGTGCTGTGTCGCAGAATTTTTAGAAGATGTCTCTACTTTTTTATCCCCTGCCTCTGCTCTGTCACCCACCCTCCCTCCACACACACACACACACACACACACACACACACACACACACACACACACACACACACACACACCGAAATACATGCATGCACTGCAAAATGCCTACATCAGCCCCAAGCTCCCCACGTCCCACTAGGAGAAAGTGAATGATGACTGCACCGTGCTTTGCCCTGCTCTCCACTACAAACTGTGTGTTTGTGTGTGTGTGTGTGTGTGTGTGTGTGTGTGTGTGTGTGTGTGTGTGTGTGTGTGTGTGTGAGTGTGAGATGAAGTACATTCACCATAAGGAATGAACCAACCCACATGTGTTCATCAGTGCATTGAGCACAGTCATTGAATGGGCGAGCGGTAACGCCACTGAGGCGCGAGTGCATGTTTGTTTGTGTGCGTGTTCTGTCCGTCTGCCCACAGAGGTTGGAGAGACCTATGCATGACTAGTGGGAACGTGGGTATATACGAGTTGTCCTTGCACAGCCAGCTAATGGCCGCCGGGCCATTAATGCCCTCCGGTGTCATGCCGAGTGCCAGATCGCATGATAAAACTTGACAGAGCTCGCTTTAGCACAGAATATAGATGACAACAAATGGGGTCGCTCACGAGGGCCGGGCCTGCCAGCCCATCACTTGGACTGCGCGGGGCTGGAGAATCAAGGCTTGTAGGACACTCAAGAGAAATATGTCCATTTGAGTCTGTGATTCCTTTTTTGAAAAGAGGTCCAGGATGATATGAGAGAGAGAGAGAGAGAGAGAGAGAGAGAGAGAGAGAGAGAGAGAGAGAGAGAGAGATGGGCTCAGTCAGGTATAACTCCAATTGATGAGCAAGAGAATAGTGAGGGACATGTCATGATAAATAGTGTCGGGCTTGCGCCGCCACTGCCCCACCACCCCCCCTTCCCCTGTTTCACTTGGGCTTTCCAGGATTCTCATTAAAATGCATTAGACTCTCCAGGCTACCCCCCGAACTGCCTTCCCCCCACATCATCGGGGTGCTTATCTTCTCCAGAGCAAACAGATATGCTAACCAGTAACAGTGGCAAAGACCACGCAAATAGCATCAGCCTGGAGGGCATCAATAAGCGCAAGGCTGCCTTGTAGCTGGAAAGGTTTCACAAGTGGCGTTTGAAATCAGGTAAACAGCTTTTAAGACCGCCAATAAGTAATTGGTGGTTTTACACACTGGACAGTTAAAGATCAGTGCTTCTGTTATGTGTATGAAAAGAGCCTCTGTGGAGTTGAGTCTATATGGTCCAGCAAAAGTCTCCCATAATGTGAGAATGGAGCCGGATTACCTCATTAGCGGTGACATTTCTGTAACTGGCCCTTTGTTGATGATTATGTAGATGGCAGTGCTGGTCGAGGTGGTGGTAGAACTGGCAAAGCTGCCTTTTTATTTTGAAAGGATAATGAAAATAGCATTTTGTATTTGTATGTTTTCTTTTCACTGCGTTTGAAATGTTACCCTTGGTAACATTTACAATGAGGGTACATTAGTTCATCATTAATAAACATTAATTAATGAAGTAATAAGCATTCACTTACAGTTAACAGGTCACTACTGGTGTTCATGTTAACTAAGGTATTAATGTATACATTATTTAATAGGGTTAGGGTCAACCCTAACTCACTAACTATAACCCCAACGTTAACCCCTATGCTATATAATAATAATAATACTAATACTAATAATAATAATAAGATAATGCTTATTACTGCATTAACTAATTAATATGGAATAATGGTTAATGTTTCCTTATTATAAAGTGTTATCTTATACTTCATAGTCCCAACTGGATTGCATAGACACATGAATCTAGAGTACAGACAACAGTAGAGTAAAAACTACAGCGTCACACAGAACATGATTGAGTTGTGTTTGAGTTGCTAAGATTAAAGGTCTATAGGTCACATGTAGGTGCACCTGTACAGCGCCGATTGCTCACCTGAGTTCTGGTCCTTTGGGACATTCCACTCTGTACGGTATAACAAAAGCTTGCTGTTATAAAAGCCAACACTGAAATATTTATGAAGGAACCATTGGGATGCTTCCTTTACTGTTGGACTCAACCAAACCTTTGCTCTATTTTTCTGGAATTATTTTGTGAAGAGCAAATAATATTTGCAGTCAACGTAATTATTGCTTCAGAACGCCCCAGTATTTGGAGGCACCAGAGATGCTGCTCCCCACTAGTGTGTGTATCCACTGGTGGACTGGATGCAGATAAGCTGGCAGCAGATGCAGGCTTTGTGAGTAAAAGGCGAAGCGTGTGGGAGCTCACTGGAGACATGGTGAATACAGATTGAGGGAAAGCCAGGACGAAGGAATCAGGTGGTAGCTTATCAACACGCAGACTACAGAATACAAAGACGATACACTTTCACCGTTCCCAGCATACAACTTGATTATATTTGGAACTGCGTTTGACCTTTACAAGATACAAAAAAAAATCTAAAGTTGTCCTTAAGGTAAATCCTCACTCCCCCGCACCTCCTGCTAATAGCACTTCTACTGAATGTCAGCCAAAACAACTACCCGTAAAAAAACAAAATGGATTTACAACTAACATTTTCACTCAGAGTAGAGTAGAGTGACACCCCCCAACCCACCCCCTTTTTACATTGCCATTCATAACAGGTTGTCTTTGAGCGCCATTCCACATGTTCACCACCATTGGCTGACAGGTTTCTCAGGGTCTCTGCCTGCCTGTAGCTTATCTATGCAATGGCAAGTCTCCTATAGTGTCTCTCCCCCCACTAGGTTTTCACGTGGCAGCGTTGACATTTCGGGGCTCTCTGCGTCCTGGCATGGCAGAATCACATGCATCCCCGTGGGACACAGTGTTCAGTGAGTGGGAATAAGGTCTGCCTCTGGGTCTGCAGCAGTTCTTCTCTGTTTTGTCCCAGTCTGTTAAGAGGAGGAGGAGGAGGAAGCTGAATGTCTAATAATTGTGTCGTGCTTTTTCATTGTCCCTTTATGAGTAACAAGCGATGGAAGATCATTGTTCCTCTTTTTAATTGATTTAATTTATATATGGGAATGCAATAGTGACATGTGCCGGGAACTTATCGTAATTCTCCTAAGAGAACATTCACATTGTTTATTTTTAATGCAACATCCACCTAAACACCATGCCAACAAATACTGTCGGCCCCGTCTTGACCTTCTGCTGAGTGATTCAAACAGATGAGTTTCATAGTCTTTTCCACAACAACGAAGAGTCTGGTTGGTTCGGTTTTGTGGCATCTTTCCAAGTAAAACATTATATTAGGAGTGTAGGAGGAATGGGATTCTGATCAGGGATTGAGGAAAACGAACTGCCTACTGCTCTCTTGCAAAGTAGAACATGCCCCCAACTTTGCTGTTATTATTATGAAAATGAAAAATTATGTCAAGGAAAGGAAGTGGTGTTTTTGTGGACAAATAAGATAAAAAGGTCTAAAACCGTATTTAGACCTTGTTAATGTAAAATCCCATGCTATCTTCATCAATAAGAGTGCTTTTGATAAGGTCCACAGTTGCAAGTATTCTCCAACATTGCCTCATTCCAGTTGGTAACAAAAAGGATTGGCTGGCAGTGCTTGCACTCACGCTCATTGGCAAATACTGTAGAAACAGATGTGCTGTTTGATTACTCACATCTGGCTTCTTATAGGACATAAGCATAGCCTTTTTTGTACATCCCCAGCATCACTGCTTTCTCAAAAGTGTACCCTGGCTCTGCAATCCAAAATGTGATTCTTCATGCAGAACAAAACAAAAGGGTTTCGTAAGTCAACGTTTAATTTTTTTCCAAAATCAATAAGTTGACTACATCAAGTGACTGTGCGATACGCTGCACATCCTCTTGGACTTACAGTTCAAAAGATCGTCAGCTTCAGCTTAGCAGATTTTGATGCCATCCCTTGTGGTCAGATCAAAGGGGATTCAGCATGTCTTTCTAGAGTATATGTGTAGTTATGTGCCAAATATTGTCTATTAGTATTGGCTTAGGACGTCACCACCAGTATCACCTTATTCACCTTGAAATGTTGCGCTGGAGTCGCCCAGGGACTCCACTTAGCGGCTGTGTGACAGAGGGAGGTCGTAATTGCAATGTCAATGTGAAAAGGTCTGTGATGGTGAAAAAGGCTATCGGGACATTGGGAGAATAATCGGCAGGGATAGGACATCGAGAGAAAATAGCCGAGCTGTATTGCTGCCATCAAAGTTTCCTTTGATGACAGCAATATGGAACCCGAAAATACCTCAGGACCACATTTAACCCTGGATTGCAGCCATGTCTGTGTGGATATATTATCTCTATGTTTGATAAAGAAAACCAGTTACCACAATTTTGTAATGAAATGATGAAAGAGACGAAAAAGTCTGTGAGAGAGAGATATATTTTTTTGAGGTTTTTGTCAGAGACTAATGGTGCTGATTGTCTAACCACAGATAATGGATGACCTTGTCTTAACTATTTCAGAGGCTGGCAGACTTGGCATACGGAGAGATGGGAGTTAATTTATATAATTAGTGAAAAATGCAATAAGAGAAGCACAGTGGAATCATATCCAGGCTGTGCAACAACACGTACAACATGATATGTTCTAATCTGCTCTATTTTTAACCTGGTTGGAGACTGTTCTCGTTCCCTGGTTGTGACTGCTGTATTGTGTGCACATTACACAATGTGCCTGTAGGGCAAACAGGCCCTTGGTATGGAATGGGCCAACTTTGCTTGCCTTTGCTACAGGGACCAATTTAGGGAACGGAAGGAAGAGTCATTTTCACATTCCCATTGTAGCACAGAGTAGAGGCCACTGAAAGTCATGCTCTTCACAATTAATGCTGTGGAATGCAACCTCTTCATGAATATTTACAATGATTTGTAGTCTATCTATTTTGGTGGCCACTCACTGGTAATTTCATAGAGACTCTTTATGGCTCTCTTATTCTTGAATATGCAAATGGCTAGAGTAGAGCGGTTCTTGTTCTTTCTCAAAAAAAATGTTTGCAGTGTGATCTATATTGACACCAGCAAGGAGGAAATGAGTTAAGAAAAGGTGCATATTATTTACCCACAGCTTTTCTGTCTTTTCTTTTCTGCAAAAGGGCTCTGAAGCAAGGTTGTCAATTTCACCAGGCTTAGCATTCTCTTCCTCATTCCCCATGACGAAGAGAATGCATGCTTTTAAGTGTCGTTGATTATCCGATGATTGTATATTTGCATCATATATGATTGTATTTGTGTAATGTTGTTACAATAATGGCACAATGTGTGATTGAATTTAGGGCAGGCGGCCTCCATTCCATGTTTGCTTTTTCTCTTTTTCCACACAGTAAATAACATCTCCTCCTTCCAACCCTCTCCTTTCCCTCTGCTCTCCCTCCTCCTCCCCCACCCCTCCTCACCCCACTCCCATTACCTCTCCATCCTTTATGGTTGCTATGCTCCCCCTCCCAGCTCCAGAGTCATCTGCTCTGCGGCGGATGTCTCACCGCCCGTTCCAGAGGCTGGAGGTCGGCTGGCTACAGGAGGTGGAGCCCCAGCAGTAAGTGATGCGTGCATCACTGGCGGGCTGCAGGATGAGCGTGGGCGCGCTCCTCAACGGGCTGCTGGTGTCCGTGGTGGCGGCGCTGCTCTGGAAGTACTCAAAGCTGAGCGAGCACGCCGCCTCCCTGGAAGAGGAGCTCCACCTGACCCGGCAGTCCCAGGAGCTGTCGGAGGCCCGCATCGACTACCACGCCGCCCTGCTGGCCCTGCAGGAGCACGGCACGCGCATGGTGTGCACAGGCAAAATGCACACGGACCGCATCTGCCGCTTCGACTACCTCTGCTACTGCTCGGAGGCCGAGGAGTTTGTGTTCTTCTACTCCAACTCGTCCGTCATGCTGCCAAACTTGGGGCCCAGGCGCTTCCAGCCGGCCCTGCTGGACCTGTCCTCGGTGGAGGACCACAACACCCAGTACTTCAACTTCCTGGAGCTCCCCGCCGGCGCGCTCAAGTTCATGCCCAAGCCCGTGTTCGTGCCAGACGTCACGTTGATACTAAACCGGTTTAATCCCGACAACCTGATGCATGTTTTCCACGACGACCTGCTCCCCGCCTTTTATACCATGAAGCAGTATTTGGACCTGGACGACGAGGCCAGGCTGGTCTTCATGGAGGGCTGGGGCGAGGGCCCATACTTTGACCTCTATCGGCTTCTGAGCGGCAAGCAGCCGCTGCTCAAGGAACAGCTTAGGAACTTCGGAAAGCTTATGTGCTTCACAAAGTCTTATGTGGGACTGTCCAAGATGACTACCTGGTACCAGTACGGCTTCGTCCAGCCACAGGGCCCAAAAGCCAACATCCTGGTGTCGGGCATCGAGGTCCGACAGTTTGCCAAGGTCATGATGGAGAAGATGAACATTACCAGCCAGGAGGAGGCCGCCAAGGAAGAACAGGGTACCGAGGAGAAGGAGAAAGAAAAGAAGGAGGATTACATTGTGGTCTTCTCCCGCTCTACGACGAGGTTAATCCTCAACGAAGCAGAGCTCATCATGGCACTGGCCCAGGAGTTCCAGATGAGAGTCTTCACGGTGTCCCTGGAGGAGCAGCCTTTTGCCAGCATAGTGCAGGTGATCAGCGGAGCCTCCATGCTTTTCAGTATGCACGGCGCTCAGCTCGTCACGTCGCTATTCCTGCCCAGAGGAGCGGCTGTGGTGGAGCTGTTCCCCTATGCGGTTAACCCAGAGCAGTACACCCCCTATAAAACACTGGCCTCCCTGCCGGGCATGGACCTCCAGTACGTCTCCTGGAGGAACACGATGGAGGAGAACACTGTCACTCATCCGGATCGGCCCTGGGACCAGGGGGGGATCGTGCACTTGGAGAAGGAGGAACAAGAGCGCATACAGGCCAGCAAGGATGTCCCCAGGCACCTGTGTTGTCGTAATCCAGAGTGGCTTTTCAGAATCTACCAGGACACTTTGGTGGACATCCCTTCACTCCTGGAGGTGCTCAAGGAGGGCCTCAAAACCCGGCCCAACGTGAAAAAGAGCAAGGTGGCCAGCACGGTTCACCCGGGGCGAGTCCGAGAACCCCAGTGCCAAACCTCGGTCCAAGCCACCAACGAGGCTAAACTCACAGTCTCCTGGCAGATCCCATGGAACCTGAAATTCCTGAAGGTGAGAGAGGTGAAGTATGAGGTGTGGATCCAGGAGCAAGGAGAGAACACCTACATGCCTTATATCCTTCCCCAGCAGAACTACACCTTCTCGGAGAACATTAAACCTTTCACCACCTATCTGGTCTGGGTCAGGTGCATCTTTAACAAGAACCTTCTGGGTCCTTTTGCAGATGTTCTCATGTGTAGGACCTAGTCAAATATGACTTTTTAACTCAATCCTGTTTTGTTTCACACATGACAATAAACCTGTTCCAGACAATCAAACATTGGAACGATTACATTTTGCAATGAGATTTGAGAGGTGGATGAAGGTCATGCAGTATGTGGAAATTGTGGTACACTCCATCCTGAGAGAAAAAGATAAATAGGATGTGACTAACTGTAGACGCTCTCTGGAGAAGACCACAAAACAACCACAGACCACCGAACACAATCCCATTAGGGGTCTAATTATGAATGCAGAAATGAAATGTGTGTCGCTGTATGAAAGGAAGAACATGTGTATTGTATCTTTAGTCGGGATGAAATGATTTCAACTGGCAGATTTATTTATGTGCAAAATATTATATTACATTTTCTAGCGGTAGTCAGAAACCTGATCCCATACAGTATCTTTTTACAATAAGCAATGTAGCTTTTTGTTGTATAGTGTGTGTGTGTGTGGGACTGAGATTTTGGTGTTGACTGTTTGCTTGTGATACCCATGGTTCTGTTGGATTTGTATTTTCTTTATAATCTTGCCAAAACCAAAGTAGTCTGCCAATGTTATTACTTGTATTTCATGAAGGTTTCATTGTCTTTGAGCTCAAATCTTCTTTTTAAACAAAATGAATTCTGAATAAACTAAATAAAACTATGTATGTATAGTTTCCAAGTAACACCATTAAAAGGGTATACATTTAAATTAAAAAAAATCTCATACAAATTCTAATTATTTAATAAATAATTACATTTAATAAAATAAAGTAATATAGGTGTGTAAAAGCTGTCCAATGTTCTAAAATGATAATTCGTTTAGGTAGCCTGACATTGCTAGACAAATTTGCAAATGCGTGTCAGTCTGGAACCTCTCAGTTCAATTTAGATTTCCAAGGGACGTTATTAACGGTTGCCGACCAAAACGCCTCTGGACCGGTCGGAGAGAGTCTTCTTTGCTTAAGAAGGTTCCTTACTGAGTGAAATGACCCGGAAGTATGTTGAGTGGCAGAGAGAGCTGTTCAAAGTCTCTAAATGTTAAGGAAAGGTGCTTCGATGCTTCCTTTCTCATCTCCTTTAGCATAGGGTACAGTAGACCATCCTTCACGAAAGGAAAGGAGATGCTGTCTGTATTTTTCACCGGGTTGTCCACGTTTTATATAGCCTGCATGAAACAACAATGTAAGAACGCACGGGTCAAGGTACCTAAGATGCGCTGTTAGTAGTCCATCAGCAGAACACAGTAGTTTCACCACGGCAGACCCACGGCCATAACATCCGCTGCTGCATAATGACGTCGTCTTGTGGAGGTCATGTCAGACTCATGTCACCACGGTCAACTTCCTTTAAGTTCTTCTGAATTGGCCTTCACATCTTTCCTTGACGGGAAGTAGTTTGTACTATTCGACTGCAGCCCACAACCAAGTAGAGACACCTCAGCAGGTACCATCTTTGTTGTTTACCAATATGCCTCAACAGCACACCCATAGGGTGCTCCTCTGTTCAGAAACATGGATAAACAATAAATAAAACATGGGCTTGCAGATTAGATTTGTCTGGCTAAGGATAAGACATAGACCGAGTAAATAGTGAACTCTCACACTTTTGATTTACTCTGAAATAATCCACAAATCAGATCTGAATTGGTGCAATGGACAGTCCACCCTGTCATGTTATTGATATTGTAAATGGACTAGATTCACTGTCAACCTTGGTCGTAATGTACCCCAGTGTCTTTATTTTGAACCGGAAATTACCACATTACGCTAAAGTAGCATGAAGGTTTGACCATGTCAAGGTATATCGTTTTTATCGGGATTTCTATGCCCGTTGTCTACACCATGTATTGCTCTGAAAGTAGTACATGTAAACACAGTGAAGGGCGTTATTGCAGTTTGCACATCTTCTGTGAAGCAGCCAATGTTGGATGTTAAGCTAACGTGACGGTCTGTGGCAGTAGCAGTAGGTCATATGATCGGAATAACATAAGTTGACGAAACACTGCCCCACTAACATGCTCCCTTTGCTTTGTTTTATGTCCCAGTCTTTTTTGCTGATATAGATACCATCCATAAAAACCTCTATAACAATAATCCAATATTTTGTAGTTCCACCTGTTGGCCAATAGGCTGCAGGATTTTCTTATGAAGTTAACAATTAGGATCAATCTTTTCTTTATTTGGCAAGCTCACTTAATTTATTTTAGTTCTAAGATGTTTTTTTTGTTGTTGTAAGACAATATTTATTTGAAGATGTTGTGAAAAGGTGATGTTTTTAGACTTGTTTTTAGACGTGTATGTATTGTTACTTGTCCCTTATTCCATGTTTAGAGAGATCTTACGAGTGCCGGCCTTCTGAACTGAGAGTGCTTTGTTGTTTTCTACACTGAGCTAAGTTTAGGGATTTCTTTTTCAGTATCATTGTGATTTGAATAAAGAAACGATTTCTTATTTTATGCAATGTTTATCGTTTTATTCAGCCTTTTCCACAACCGTGGAATATTATGCATGATGACAACCGCAAAAGCAGAAATAAATACAAACGACATTGCAAAGAATTAATCATGCAGATATGCAGACATGAAACACATGCAGACAAATATACATAAAATGACATTGCGAACAAATACACATACAAACATATGCAGGCAAAACTACACATAGAACGGCATTGCACACAAGCAGGACATGTAGCAAGCAGCAGCAGAAAGAGTGTCATGCATGAACGTGTATGTATTAATCATCCATTGGTTAAATTGGTAACTAAAGACATAAGTGTTTCGATGTCTGATGTGATTTGGAATTATACTCCACTCTTGAACCTCACAGGCCCGGATGACTCGCTCTTTTCTGCAGTAGTGCAATATCTCTTGTAAATCCCCCTTAGTGACACGATTAGCATTGGTTCTTCTGTTGATAAAGACTACAAGTGCTAGTGTAGCTAACTCATGGTCGGCTTTGTATACCAATCCTAAATTTGCATGTTTTATTAGGTGATCGCAACTTAGAATCTAGATATTCTTTTGAATTGGGCCGTGATGGAAGTGCTATGATTTTTGATTGTATTTTGTATTTTGAGTTGTTTGATCATTATTTCCAACTCAGGATTGTTATCAAATTCTGAGAAATGTCTCAAAAAATATAATTGAATATTTGAACTGGATTGAGGAGGTAGGTGTAGGTGTAGGAGAAGCTGGCAAGGATAGGTGGTGGTTATAATCAAAGTTCGCTTCAGGTTACAAGTCATTCAAAATGAATTGCACCCAATCACACATTTCTGTCCTGATTTTTGAGAGGTGTGGAGGAGTTACTTTGACTGGTGTGTGTGCGTGTGTGTGTGTGTGTGTGTGTGTGTGCGTGCGTGCGTACGTGTGTGCGTGTGTGTAGGGGTGGCTTAACACTGCCTCAAGTTAGAAGAGAGAACCCTCTGTGAGTTGACCTGAATGCATTAGTCAGAGCTGCTCCATTCAATAGAGTCGGAGGGGTGAGAATTGTTAAAGGCACCGAATTATTGCATTTTCTCTGCACCAAATCTAATCGAATAAATCACAGGAATTAGATCAATGCATCTCGTCGGACGTTTCAGGCTCGTTCAGCTGTACGGGTGCGTTGGTGTAGAAGCGGGAGAAGGGAGACACATTAGCCTCTCCAGCAACGCTCGCCTGGATACCTGCTGACATGACATTCTGTCCCATTATTGTAACAGATACAGATTATCATTTCACTATCCTCACTTTGAAAATGAATGGCGTTTCATCTTCACAGAGGCAATGTGATGAGTGGCCAATGCAGGCCGACCGTGGAAGCAGCTCATGTTAGTGTGCTGTCTGGAGTGAACATTTAAAAAAAAACTCCTGTTCTACATGTTTGTTATTATCACGCAACAATTTCCAAGTTAACTATGTATCACGTATCATGTCTGCAGACTTTTCATTGTGTGTGCTTTGGGGATTCTGTGGGATTCCCACAGAATCCCCAAAAGACATTGAATATGAAATGGAAAGTGATTACGATATCAAAAGTCAAAACCAAGCCAGACGGCGAGATGCTCCAAGATAACATGAAGGAGGTCAAACCCCCTCTTGTCCTTCCTCTCTCTCTCTCTCTCTCTCTCTCTCTCTCTCTCTCTCGCTCTCTCCCTAGCCTCTCCAAGTCTCTCTACCCAAAGCTATTTTCTGCCAGTTTAATTGCACAGACAAGATGCTGCATGACAGCCACAGATGGGTAGCACTTCGCTAAGTGACAGTGGCCCTTCCTCCCCATCGTGGTGGCGGTGGGAGGGGGGGATCCTGGCAGAACTAACAGCGAAGAGAGAGAGAGGCATCATTTTGAATTTCATGGTGGGTGTGTGTGTGTGTGTGTGTGTGTGTGTGTGTGTGTGTGTGTGTGTGTGTGTGTGTGTGCGTGTGTGGACCAGGAGTATGAAATTGCAGGCCAAGACTTTGTGTGAAGAGTCATGCTGTATTTTGATGAACTCAGATCCCAGGGAGTATATTATATTCATATTCATAGAGGCCATAACTGGAATAGCACCCCAAGGAGAGCCGCTCATTATCATTAAGGTTAGGAATAATTTGGAATTAACCTCAGCATTTTCTCACCTCCCTGCAAACAGTGTTTGACACAACTGCACTCCTTAACAGCCCATCTGTTTCTTCAACAAATCGTTTTTGCTACAAACTTGACAACATAGATAATTCAATAAATAAACAAATGACTGGAAATGTGACTGTAACCATAGCTGTAAGATATTCAGGCTGTTTCATTTCTATAATAGTATTCACTTGGAGCTAGGCCTCAAGGCCACCAATAATATAATAGTTTGAATAGTTTTAGATAATAATGTATAAAAAACACCTTAGTAAAAGCAAATAAATACAAAAATCTCTCTATTCATACGTTCACAAGTTCTCCTCAATGCTTTAATTAAATTAAAACATTTCCCCTGAAGTTGTGCATCATAGGATATAATGAGCTCTCTGCTTATTGTTTTCTTTCAATAATAACTAACCCTGTTAAACCTACTCCCAGAGCAGACTGTGTGGAAGAAAATTGGAAATGAAAAACTGTTGTTGTTCTGTTAAGGAGTAAGGATGTGGTTTCAAATAACATTACAAAACAATAATGGCTCATCATCGTTTGGTTTGGTGATCATTTTTAAAACGGAATCACATTTAGTTTCATTTTAAGGTGTCAGGGAGTAAGAGAGATTCCATATCACACTTTTTTTTATGATGCAACGTGTTATCTAAATATGAATCACCAATTGCCAATTCTGGGAATGGCTGGGATAATGCTTTCCTCGTGAGACCTCCCCCATCTCACAAGTTCTGTTTCCTCTCTGCAGATCAGTCTGGCCTGGCCTGGGAACCGGCCTCCAACCAGCCTGGGAACCAGGCTCGGCGAGCTCTGCGATATTTTATTTGCTCTGGCACATGCGTCTGCCCCCCCCCCCCCCCCCCCCCCCCCCCCCCCCCCCCACCCCCCCC
>OMKI01034028.1:0-10017 GCA_900302315.1 Phycis blennoides
CGCCGCGCCCTGACCGTCAGCGTCCGCAGCCTCACGGGCAGCGCGTACTCTCTGGAGGAGGTCTGGGCCGAGGGCAGCCTGGGCCCCGGGGCCCGGCAGGCCTCGGGACACGCCGGCCTGGACCCCCGCGGTCTGGACCCCCGCGGCCTGGACCCCCGCGGCCTGGAGCTGGTGCTGAGTGTGGGCTCAGAGGAGGAGCTCCTGCGCTGTGTGCTCAGGCTGTCTCTGCACACACTGCACCCCCCGCCGCGGGCCAGCGGCTCCCTGCTGGGGGAGCTGGAGGTCCAGTGTGCGGACAAAGACTGGAGGGCAGACCATCCCATTCACTTCACAAAAGAACTCAATGTCAAAAAGTGTGCGCTGAAACTGGTAATGGCCTGTTGAATTTGAATTTGCACTGAAGCTAGGTATTGCAGTGTGGTCTTCCACTGTAAACCATATCTTCTGCGTGGGCTATAGTGTTTTATTTCAAGACATATAACACAGAGAATGTCCTGGATTTATGTATGCTGTAACGTGATGTGATGTGATGTCGTATTCCATGCATCTTTCAAAGCACCGTCCCTGAAAGCATTAGTCCTGCCGCTGATTATGTTCTCTATCTGTATCCTGTGACCTTGTGTCCTCCCACCCAGAGGGCGCCCTCCCTGGGAGCACCGTTGAGCAAGCCGCGGCTTAGTTGCTCACCGCAGATCTTAGCTCAACTTTTCATTCTGCTTCAGTATCAGACCCTCGCCCATCGCGTCAAAGCCACGGTGCTTAAAGTAGACCAGCTAGCTACTGCAGGTAAGGGGATGGCGTGTGGCTAACAGTGGATATGTAAAAAAAAAAAAAAAAAGAGAACAAAAAAATAGCAGCGGATTTAACCAAAACGCACGGAAGTGGATCAAAGGTCATGCGGGCATGCGGTACTTCTATACAAAAGATGTGTTATATAAGCGGCGTGAGTTGGGAGCTGGATTTTGCTTTATGAGAGCGGAGGTAAAGTAAGTCCCTATGTTTGCTTTTAATGTTTGGAGATTAAATGTTGTCTTACAACATCGGACTGGATCAGGATCATCCCCCTTTTTTAATGACATGGCTGGGTAATCCCTCTCTCACTTTACAATCCTCCAGACAATGTCCCCGGTCTCTGTGAAGAACGCGCCTCTGATTCAGATCATCCACAGCAGAGCTCTGACCTGACATTAGCCTGTCTAGGCATACACATGCCATATATAGCCTATATATCTTTTGTTTTTTTACATAAACGCACACACACATATATAGGTATATTTACTGGGGGGGGACTATACAATTGAAATGATCACGGGAGAATGTACACGCCGAATAAAATACTTTGTAATCAATCATGTTACGGTTTACTACTGCGTGTATTGCTGTAGGTTTCCAGGTGGTGACGAAGTTGCACCATGAAGGCGTGTTGATCTGCACCAAGTACACCGAAGGGTGGAACAGCCCTTTCCTCTTTGACCTCCCTCCAGGAGACCTCCGTCACATGCACATCACACTAGAGATCATCGTTATGCAGGCAAGTATCAACACGGAGCGATCACAACGCACACGCACACACACACACACACACACACACACACACACACACACTGCCCAAACATAAACAATTCTTATTCTCGTTTTTTCCTACACTGGCAGAACCAGACTACGGTGCTTGGCCGAGTCCTGATTGGCTCAGAGGCGCCGGAGGCGGGACGTGCACACTGGAGGGAAATGTGTAGTCAGGGCCAGACGGAGCGTGCCCAGTGGCACAGCGTGCAGCCGGAGCCTCTATAGACGTCTGTGGTGACGTCACCGGGCCGGGTGGGGCCACGGTCTGGTACCTGATGAGGTGTAGCTCACTTGGACATGCAATGGTCTCAGTGTGCTAACTTGTGTTCCAACCTGTGGGGTGCATGGTGTGACAAATCTAAGTTCTGTCGTGAATTGTACCGTCCATATTTGCACCCCGGTCTCTATGTTTTGCACTCCAAATGCTGTTGTAAGTGTGTCACAAAAAGGGTTATATGTCTCATGATTGTGTATCTTTATTTCATTTTTTTGTGGACATCAACATACTTGCACTGAAGTTCATTTATACATTTAGGGCACCCAGTTGGATATGTCACAGAGCAACATAATAATAAAGCCCTGATTCTTTAAATCATTGCAAATGTTGATGCAGTCGATTGTATGAAAGTGTACTTTTATTGTCATAGCTTGCCATTGGCTTTTGCATTTTATGTGGCTAACAACTAACAGCTCTTGTCTATCTAGCTAGCACATCGCAGGGGAAAGAGACACACAAGCCCTTTGAACTGGTCATGCCGGGGCTTCAAATCCAGTTATTAACCCAGTAAAGAGAACTAGATTACAGTCACACTAGTAAGCATCCATCTGTAGCAGTGGTGCCTCTAAGAAGCTGCGGGGATTAACACTTTGTGTTTGCACATATGTGAGTTTCTGTGTGAAATCCAATCGTAGTCAAGTATCGTGTCTGTCTGTCTGTCTGCATGTGTGTGTTACAGTTACAGCCTAGAGATTAGTCAGTCAGGGATGTGGTGTCTGAAAGAGAGACATAATGAATGAACATGAGTAGTTCGGGTATGACTGTAGTACTGTACTGTGATGAAGGACACTTCGACAGGAAATGTGGCTGTTGGCAGACGGACTGGTGATGAGTTCAGGCTTCATCCAAACAACAAAGAATTTCAACCCAGTGGCTCTTATTGTGAAGTGCAGTCGGCTGGTTCATCCTTACTCTTCCTGTGCCTCCTTCATCTCCTCCTTCTCTTCCTCCTCCTCGTCTTCATCCTCCTCAGACACAGGTGCCAGGCCTGAGCCATAAAGCTCATTTCTACACTTCAGTAGCTCCTGCTGTCGGTGACTCTGCGGTGTGTTTCAAAAGTGGAAAGAACATTTACAGCCCTTGAAGTACTGACGCTGCATAGTTATGTATGGAAAACCTATTACCCGATCTTTGCACCTAAGCGTTGCCTACGTGTCTTTTGTACCTTGATGGCTTGAGACTTGGTTGCCAACTCCTGCAGTGGATGCGTGTGACTTTGAGCAGCTGGTGGACTGTCACACGCCTTCCCCAACTCTTTCCGCTCCTTGAAGAGGTTTTTTAACTACATTTGAGACAAAGACAGATTTTCAAATTAAAGGCGGCGTATTCCAAACACTGAAAAGGTCCTTATTTGGACGTTTGTTTGTTGTTCTCACCTGCTCTGTGACCATTCTGCGCTGTCTGTCGTGGTCCACTGCACTGACTAATTTTGTGTTCTGGCTTTCTGAAGATGTTCTAGCATCGGTATCCTAGTGAAATGGAGTGAAATGCATTGTTCTTATTCTAAGACAATATTCACCAGCATTGTGAACACCCTGTGTTCATCCAAGGGGTTCTGTCGACACTGTTGAGGAGTACAAGTACCTGGGGGTGTACTTTAACAACAAGTTGGACTGGACCAGGAACACAGAGGCTATCTACAAGAAGGGCCAAAGCCGACTCTTTTTCTTGAGGAGGCTAAGGTCCTTCAACATCTGCAGGACAATGCTGAGGATGTTCTATGAGTCTGTAGTTGCCAGTGCGATCTTCTTCGCTGTCACATGCTGGGGCAGTGGGATGAGGGTCGCAGACACCAACAGACTTAATAAACTCATCAAGAGGGCGACCGTGGCAGATAGGGAGGATGCTGTCCAGGCTACGGTCTATCATGGACAATGCCTCTCACCCTCTCTTTTCCACACTGGCCCAGCGGAGGAGTACCTTCAGCAGAAGACTCCTCTCACCGAGATGCACCACAGAGCGACACAGGAAATCATTCCTGCCTGTGGCCATCAAACTATACAACTCCTCCCTCTGAGTGTCAGCCATTCCCTCCCTTTATGTGGTCACTATCACCTTAGTGGTCACTTCATAACTGGTCATTCATTAACTCCGCTACCGCTTACCGTACATGCTATTTCTTGGTGTATGCTATTTACTTCTATAGTGTATGCCTAGATGTATGTACTGTATATTTTTGTATATTTATGTATATTTTTACTCATGTTTATATTAGATATTTATATTCTATATGGTACTGTTCGGTACTGTTCTTAACTTCTGCACTGCCTTTTCCTTCCACGAAGTATTGTAACAAATGCAATTTCCCTCAGGGATCATTCAAGTATTTCTGTCTGTCTGTCTGTCTGTCTGTCTGTCTGTCTGTCTGTCTGTCTGTCTGTCATTGCAGTTGACAGTCCATATTTACCAAGGGCCCCTGGGTTAGTGTGTGTAGCCCCTGGGCAGGCTGGTCCTTCCCCTGTTGAGGCTGGTTGGCTCTCTGCTTCTCTGGGGGGTCACACAGAAACACACAATGAGGTTGTAGGAAATGTTAACTCTATCTAGTTAAACGATATCTACTCCAGTGTTTTGCCTTATTCTTCATCTCTAAAGCAGATCCTACCTTCTAGCGTGCTCCCCGGTGCGCCAGTGGCAATGCTTTCTGTCTGGCCGTCGTCTTGGCAGCCTTCAGTAACCAGCCGGTGCAACTTCAGGAGCTGCATCATCAGAAACATAAAGTAGGAAACTAAAGCAGGCACACCTTTCTTCCGCTCCAGATGGGAGAATAATTGTTATTTTTTTTTGTTTTTAATCATATTCCTGAATCATATTCATACTGGGAACTGATACTCTACCTTCAGCTTCAATGCAGAAATCTTCCTTTCAGCCTCGGACCTCTCTACGTCTTTCAGTATTCCTTGAACCTCCAGAGCATGCTGCCTGACACAGGAAGGACTTCAGATACTCCAGAATATTCCAAATAGCAAATCATCAATCTGGGTTTACTCAACATACTTTTCCTTCAGTTCCATCTGCGTATTTGCCAGCTGTTGTGCCATACTGCTTTCCAAATGAACCTACCGATATATGAAAAGAAACACACTTAGTTTCAACCATGGCATGCATAACTCTGACTAAAGCGCTCTGTAGTGTGAGGGATTGTGACGGACTCTCTCCGGAGTGGGATATGGCTCTCCCTGCTGGTCGGTCAGATCCTTGACTGTGCTCCACTGCAGGTCCAATTCTTTCTCCTGCGTTGGCGTTCTCTGGTCAAGACGGCCACTCGGCATCTCAAGGAAAAGGAAGAGGATGATAATGATGACGAAGATGAGTACATGTTTGTGTGGTGAATCCACTCATGCATGTCTACTCCTCATTACCTGTGTAGAATCCTTTGGGGTGCTATCGGGGTGCACTGTTGGCTGCCGTAGAGAAGTGACTGGCGGAGCTATCTTGGGGGGCATGCTGAGTCTTAACAAACAGATAAGCAGACGGGGTTCAGAGACAGGGGAGAGACGGGGGGAGAGATGGAAGATACAGTGTAGTTCACAGGCCGAGGACACATTTACAAATGTTTACAAATTCATCAGCTGTTGGTTTACACTTACACCGTCATCGTCTCTTTGTCCAGAGTCTGCACAGCCTCACCCGCTGGAAATATACACACGAGGGTTTAAGTCCTTCTTTTCACTTTTATTTTACTTGTTTCAAATGGACCTTTATGCGCTCACCGGGGCGATTCCCCCTGTGCGTGTGGACCAGTGCCTCGCTCCTGTTCCTTTCCAGCTCCAGTTGCTGTTTGCATGCACGCAGTTCAACCCGCAGCAGTGAGTCAGTCTCATTCTGTATACACATGGTAACATCACAGTCATGAAGGAGTCTCAGATTATAATCATTATCTGTTTCCAGTTGATGAAGATGTACGCCTGTCCAAGTTACCTTGTTCCTTTTCAGTTCTGCCTCAAGGTTAGCTTTGTGCAGAAGCAACGCCCTGATTTGTTCTCTGTGAAGGAAATAAAAACCACGAGTGACTGAATGTATTCTAACCGATATCGATTGTTCATTCAACATTGCGTGAAGTCGACATGCTCACTTGTCTTTATCCTGCTCAGTTTGAAGATGTTGAACCTCAGCGGTCAGCTTGGTGGTTTCCTCCTGGAGCTGAAATGATTCAGTTCAGAGACAGAAGCATAATCGCAGCTCTAGTGCGTGCAATTATTGGCATACAGACAAACTGATATGGGTCGCATTAAGTGGTGTATATTTCATTTATTTTATTTTCTTGCAAAAGGACCTGGAAGTAGAGAGCCTAATTCTGCCTTGGGGCACAACAAAGTCTGAACATGAAGGTGTGCATAAAGTCCAGTCTAACCTTATATCCAGGGTCCTGCTGTTTCATTGCCTCCAACTCCCTCTGTGTGGAGCTCAGACTCAGCGCAGCCTCCTGCCATTTCTCATTCCAGAATGAGGCCACAGCCCTGAGCTCCTCCATGCCCGCGAGTCTCTCAGACTCCAACGCCTGGAACTCCTGCGCCTTCACCCACAGCTCCTCCTCCTTCCGCAGGACCTCAGACTCCAGACACAGACAACGGTCCTGCACCCTCTGCTGCTCTGCTTGTAAAGCATCCAAAGTGTCCCTGCAGGAAACATGTCAGGCATGTCTTTACGTTACCATTCACTACCATTAAGTAAGTTACTAGGTGCGTTTATCCCTAGTGACGTACAATGACTTCAGATACATTAAGTATGAGTTGGTGGCAATTGTCTTACTCTAAGGCGCCTGCAAGCAAGCTGTGGACACTGGGAATCGAACCCAGTACCTTTTAGCTGGAAGTCACAGACCCATAGCCACTGCCCTCGAATCGCCTGTGGAAGAGCTCATGTATCAATGATGTCAATATTTCACCTGAGCTTTTTGCATTCTTCCCTCCACTCTGCGAGCTCCTCCTGTCGTCCAGGTGCATTAAGGTCGCCCAGAATCTCCTCCTTTTCCTGTGTCAGCTGGGCGTGTCGGGCCTGCAGTGTAGACATCTGACGGGCGTGGACGTCTCTCTCCGCCCTGAGCTCGCAGAGCTGAGCCTGGGACACTTCCAGGCTCTGCTTCACCATGTCGAGCTCGCTTCTCAGCGTTTCGTTGACCTGTTTCGTTGAGCGAGAAGTCAGAGTGTGACTCGCGTGGATGTGCGCGGAGGACGTGGCGGAGCTGGCGCGTGACTGCCTCACACCCTCCCTCCATCCGTCTCACCTCCTTGATGGATTTCAAGGCTTCCCTGTGGAGGGTGGTGTCCGGGCTCTCTGCCTCGTGGGCCAGCCGCTGGGCGAACGCCTCCCCGTTAGGCCGAGCCTTCCCCTGCTGCCTCAGACGCAACACATAAGCTCGTAAGCAGACGACAGTTACAAAGTTACAGTGACGAACACTCATTCAGGGTCTGGATGGACAGGTTTTGGCAGAAAGTGAAGAAGTGTCAAGATGTCACAGGGTTCTGCATAAGGCTGAAAACAAGGGAGGGATCTTTTTTTTTTTTACAACTTGAGGGAATCAAATCTAAGAAATGATTTTCTTTTGCAGAATTTTATTTTTTCTGTCGAGGTAATATTTCTGTTCTGATCTACCTCGTGTTTCATGTCCAGAAGTTGTCCTGTAGTTTTATTGCAGTGCCGCTGCGGGCCTCTGCTCTCGGCGAGGTGGTTTTGTGCATCCGGGCGCCGCTGACCCTCCTGCAGCCTGAACGGCAGCCCCCCAGAACGCCATTCTCCCCGGGCGGAGTGGAGCTCCCCCCTCCGAGATAAGTCCCTGAAGAAGTCGGGGACGTTCTCCGGGGCCAGCTCTGGCATGGTCATCCACTGCCTCATGCTTGGTAGGTTCTGCGCAAAACCAACAGCGCTGCCGAAAAAGGGAATCATCCGAAGTGTTATCATCTCACATGTAGAATTTTGAAAGAGTGCAAATCCAACGCCACCGGAACATCGGATACAACTTTCAACAAAGCGCGGCAGCGGCGGCGACGTGCGTCACTTGAATGGCATGTGGATGTTGCTCCTCTCACCAGGTGTTTGACAGAAGCCCCAATCCAGAGACAGCAGCCATGCCACACTGTGCTGAAGACTGGCAAAAAAACAAAAAAACTAAAGATGGTCTGATCTAAACTCTAATAGAATTTCAGAATCACACTCGAACATTCAGGGAAAACACTCTCGTCTCGGACGCGTCACCTCACCTGTGATTTAAACAGACATGTGTTGTCCCACACGCCCAGATCTGCAACAGCAAACAGGCCTGTAGGTTTGAAGGAACGCGTGGAGTTCTTGGAGAAGCTGGATTCCCAGTCATTCCTGCTCCTGGTGAAGGACAGGCTGTGGTCTTCTTCTGTCCACATGTTGCGCAGAATGGGAGAGAGGGCCGGAACGCATGAGAGATAGATTATGATGATCACAGAAGTCCTGCAGTAAGTGTGACACTGTTCCCGGCGATGTGACTTGCATTTTCCACTGCTTGTCTGCTTGGTAACTAGAAACAAGCTGTCAATTTGAATTCCTTTGGATTTTGTGGTTAAACAACAAGCCATTCATTCTTCAATAACAACATCTGACTGTATCAACTCCTGCCCTTTTTATTTGAATATCGTGTCATTGTATGTAACCCACTTAATACATTTGATTGTGGCTCGTTCGACACACACACCTTAATCACAGTATCCATGGTAACCAGAGCACACATACACACGTGGCTGGGTGTGCTGTCCACAGAACCTCACAGGCTAAATCTGGTGTTCGCTGTTTGTTAATAGGGCTGAGATCATCTCTATGTATGATGGTGTGAATACATTACAGAATTAATTACTTCTCTGAGAGGGGGCTGCATCTAAAACAAACAGTAAAGAGTAAATGTGTAAAAGATAGAAAGAACAATCAAGTGTGAATTAAGTCATATTTGAGTAACTTGAGGAACATTTTCAGATGTTCTTTGTCCAACTAGATTAGTGATAGGCAGTAGAGCAAAACAACATGGCTCTGGGTCTATAATACTGACATGCTATTGTTACAACCGAGTGTAAAATACTGCACGCTCCTGGCTCAATACAAAGTTGAGATTGAGATCATGTGTCTCAACCGCTCAGTCACAGTTGGGTTTTTATTTTATGTATTTATTTATTTATTTCAAGATATTATACGTTTTTCAAACGAGTTCTTATTACTTAATGTGAAATAAAGTCATCAAATAAAAAAATATACTTTTAATTTTGAAATAAACAATCGCTACTTTTATTTCGAAGAACATTACGTAGAAAACGGAAACGGGAAGCCTGGCTGCCAGCAAATTGCCTTTGACGACATACGAAGCTAAGTAGCTAACAGTTCAAAGGCGCAATTATTTTCCTTTGGCATTTAACTTACAGGTTAAGACACAAGTAGTGGTCGAAGCAAAGAAGTACCCATATTAGACTGTTTCTAAAAAGGTAAGATTCAAATTCTGCCCTGCGTATTCCTCATGATGTACTTGATTAGATAACACAGAACAGGCCACCGCTAAGTTCAGGCAACAACACAGCTAGCTAGTACCGAGCTGCTAAACAATGTCCACATGTGTATATTGGTATCCTCTACATACTTAACAACTCAATAAAACCCTCGACTCGTTATATTTCCCGAATGACTGCTTCTCCTTTCTGACCAACATAATTTGTCGTTGAAAGAGATGGCTTCCGATTGGTTGGGTAGTTTGGTGTCCATCAACTGTGGTCCAACGCTGGGAGTGTATCAAGGCGAGGTGTCCTCCGTGGACCAGGCGAGCCAGACCATCTCCCTGAGACAACCCTTCCACAATGGGGTCAAGTGTTCTGTCCCCGAGGTCACATTTAGGTAAAGGCAAATGTTATATTATTTGTGTATGAACTGTATCTAGAATCAGAATCAGAATCAGCTTTATTCGCCAAGTATGTTCACGAACATACAAGGAATTTGACTCCGGTTTTTCCATGCTCTCAATGTACAGACACGGACTAGACATACAGCACAAACAAGACAATGAGCTAAACATTAACTACTATAAAATAATGCATAAAAAATTAAATCTATGCATGTCTGTCAGACTTTTATCTATCTATCTATCCACCTGTTATCTATCTATCTATGTATCTATCTATCTATCTAACTGCTGTTGTGGACCGATGGCATTGTTTGTATTGTAACGGTGA
>OMKI01034157.1:3852-21037 GCA_900302315.1 Phycis blennoides
TTTTTTTTTTCCCTGCCCCCCCCCCCCCCCCCCCCCGCGAGGGGGCGCGCCCCCCCCCCCCCCCCCCCCCCCCCCGTCGTAATTGGCGGGGCCACACCGAGCGGAGGTGGACGTGATTAAAAAAAAAAAAGACGACGCCCACTTTTCCATCTCACAATTAGGTACGGCCGGGACGTGAAGAGACTCGTTTCACTTGGTCGGGAATGTGACAAGAAACTCCTATTAGAACAAATCTAAACCGCGGATTAACAAAAAACGGAAGACATAGGTAACGAGACAAGCCGCACGATTCGCGCAATTCACCGTACTCAACGCGATGGAATACAATGGTGTTTCTTATGTTAATCGTGTTTCCAAATTGGACAGTAAGGCCTGTACATAAAGAAATAGACATCAACATGCCGCTGCTGTCTCCAAATCCAAATACCTTTGATTAACAAATTAACAAATGACGCCCGAGAAAGTAATAACAATACAACCAACGACATATAAAAGCCAATGTTTTTTTTTTTTCCGTGTACCAAGATGTTAATTAAAGATCCTGACATATGTTTCACTTTTGACAAATGAGATTCTTCCGTCTCTCGCGGCTAATGAAACGGCTGGTGTGCACACCTGTCACATCATATATAGCCCCGAAAGATACAGGTGAGCCTGTTTTAGGGTGACACTGTCACCGACACACACACACACACACACACAGCCTTACTTGATGAAATGCAGAACATACCAGGGGATCTTTAATATCCATCCACTGTTCTGTTCCGGGATTATCCATTAAGGGTCCCTGAATGAAGTAGAAAGAATTTCAACCTTATTATAGACTTGGGATTTTTGAACCCGAGAGTGATTCCCCCAATGGGGAAATATTATGAAGGAGTTCAGCCTAATGCTTAATTGCTTTTTTTTTTTCATGCTCTAGTCTGATGTGCACCTCTATACTCCTGGGGTTCTTCTGTCCCTGCGTAACTCAACGGGTCTGTAATTGTCCAGCTTGATACTACAGGCAATACTCGGGGTGCCGGAGGAAGTCTCTGTGGACAGAGCAGACAGGGCTGCTCCGCACTAGAGGCGTGGGGAGGATTTATGTACGGTATGTGAGCTGGCTGGGGTTTGATAATCAGCAGTGCAGGTGTGGATCGATCAGTGTCTGGAGCTCTCGATGGCTTGGCCAGATAGCCTGTTCTCCTTTGTTCTGCACACACAAGCAGCTCCAGCGGAGACAATCACTCAACCTTGGGTGGTTTTGATTAAGCGTCACTCGCTATCAAATTCGATCTCATTTTCCCAATTTTCCAGAACTCCTACAGACATACGTTATATTTTAATATAATGTCAGCCTTTGTTTGAGGTGTTCTTTCACAGACGTTTAGTTTTGTTTTATTACTCATTAAAATAGAATGACTGAATTATTGCAATCCCTTGCTATTGTAAACAATATTGGATCATATTTTTGTGATATTAGTAACGTAAGAATGATTTCAATAGAGGGACTAAACAAATTTTCATTATGGTTAATGTGACATTAACATATTGATGACAATCTGAAATGGATATTGAGATGAACAAATCTATTGGATTACCTAAAAAGCTGCCATTCCAGTGGTTGTTTTATTTGATAGAAATAAGGCATATTATCAAAGTGCAGTATCTCATTGGAATAATGTCTCTCCCTACTTCACATATGTTGACATGTCATATAAGCCTGCCATTATCAATACAACTGTAATGATCCTGCCCCAACCTCACTCATGACCTGTTTTGCTTTGTGTGGTTAGCATAATGTATGTCACCTGTGTTCATTATTAATTTAGTTCACCTTAGTGTCATGCATTTAAATTCCTTAGTTCCTGCCTGTTTGTCACTTCCTTGTTTGTTTCTGTCAGCTCGTTTTCATGTAGTAAAGCTTCCTTTCGTACCCTGAGCCCAATCTCTGCATTTGTGATCACCTCAAGACATGACAGAAGGAACTGACCAAAGAATGTACCCAGCTAAGATTTTACCATTATCCATGTTTCTGTCAGCCACGTCTGAACAACAGGACTGCCTCTTTAGTAGTATTAGTAGTATCCTGTTCCTGGCCTGCTCAGCCCTGTAGCATGCTTGAGCCGGCTAGCCCTGTTTCTGACCTTACTTGCCCTGTTTCTGACCTTACTTGCCCTGTCACTGACCTTCCTAGCCCTCTTCCTAATATTCTGAATGCGGCACATCTGGTAGGGGTTATTGTAATACTTTCTTCATACTTCTTCACCAGTGTTCCATGTTTAAGGTCATTAGTTCCTGCTCCAGTTTGGTTGGTTCCTTGTTTTGGTAGGTTTGCGTCTGGGTGGTTTCATAAAGCATAGGGTTTATATATCCTGATGTCACACCTCAATGACTCCATTTCAGGTATGCTCCAAGTGCTCCAAGTATAGGAGCATATGATTGGTAATAGTATGAATAGTGTTTTGGTCATTGTATAGCAATTAATCGTTACATTATTTGTCATTATGTGGTAACATTGTTGGGTTTGAAACTGCCAGTGTCTCTCACGCGAGACGTGGCAAAACAAAGTTTTGATTAGCCTACGATACAGTATATTTACGTATCTTTAGGACTTTATATTACTACAACTCTCTTGAGTACTCTGGAAATAAGAACACAAAATGCCATCATGCATTCCGGTGTACAAGCACTATAACTTCCTTTCGCTCCGACCCTGAGACCGATCTCTGCATTCGGGTTCACTTCCCTGCACAAGCTGTGACAACAACAGGTATAATATGCTTCTCTGACCTAAGCAGAAATGCATTATCTCCTCAACTTGGGGCAAAAAACTAAGCCTAATGTAGGTGAGACAAGAGGGGTTGAGAGTGGAAACAAATCAGTCTGGGAAAATGAGACACACCCCATACTGTGTACAATTGGCCCATTGGTTGTGAAGGCAGAGGGAAGTGCATTAGGGTTTAATTGGATGAGACCAGGCACTGCTACGGGGAGCTGACACTTCATTAAGGCATGGCAGTCAGACCAATATAGCCAGTGATCACCCTGAATGAAAGCAGAGGATCCGAGCTTAACCAACAACAAAGGAGAATACTGCGGAGTCCAAAGGGCACGAAGCCTCGAGTCTGCCTCAGAGTGGGACGAGGCAAGTGTTTGGTGCCAACGGCGACACGTATCACAGAGCCTCGTGTTGAATCGAGAGCTGAATGTCATGACACTGAAGCAACCTAATCACTGCTTATTAACAATTTCGCTGATTAATATTTTTTCCCCTCTAGATGAGGGAAATGTGTTCTCTACGGATAATGTGCCTATCAGTGAGGGATGAGTGGTCACCAAGCGGTTTAAAAAGCATGACAATAGTATTAAACATTTGCCAAGGCCTTCTCAATGACCATGGGATGAAGTAACTCAAAATTCATGCATGATGATGCTGAAGAGGTACCTAAGAATGTAGGCCCCAACTGTCCATAAATATGGGTCTCTTTCAGCACTATACAAACCATACATTATGCTGTGAATAGCAAGAATATTGCTGCGTAGGTCATTATTGGATCAAATGAATGCAAATAAAATAAATGCCCAAGGCTGAGGGGAATTGCATCTTTGATCTTCTTGTTTTTCCTAAGGTAACGTGAGGGGTAACTTCTGGGGCACTAAGGATTTTTTTAATGCAGCCCTTGGGTAATGAGGGTAAATTAGAATTTGTTAATGAGGTAAACAGTCTCAACACAGAAGTACACAGTCTATCGCTCTGGTCTTGCTTCATGAAACACTTTTAATACACCAACCAGAGCTGCTGGACTTTCCACTGTTTTCCACTACCATCCTAGGGGGCAAAACATTGGGGAAAATTACTTTGTCCCAAGAAGGAACGGATTGTTCAACAAGCATATCAAGATAATAGATTATCCAAAACTACGACAAGCTTTCATTCTTTTACAATATTTTGAATGCAATAAATCTGGTAGGGGTTATTGTAATACATTTTCTTTTAAGTGACTGATAACGCTAGCAGTGGGCACTTAGTGTCATCACCACCCAGGATATTTGCACGACTAATCTTAACTCTTTGTCCACTCAATATTAATTTTAAACTCAGCACTCTACATCGTAGCTAATAGTTCTGCTAAACATTTGTACAACTATGGATTAACTTGAGATAAACGAGGTCATTGTTTGTGATTACCACCATTTCACATCAACATAGACCAAACCCATTTTGTGAATTATTATTAGGCTTGGACCACCAGAACCTACAGTTAGCTGTTCCTTTCAAACTTTAGATGTGGGTAAATGGTAGCATATGATTGTCCTCATTTGAACTTCTTAAACATTTATATAATACAGACTTTGAATCTGTTTCATCATCATTTACTATCACTGGACATCATTTCACGGATGACCAAGGCCTATTTTTTCCACTTCAGAGCCATCTAGCTAGACTAAAACATACGATAATTAGATTAGCAAATTATACAACCTACTCAATAATTGTATTATTATCATTATATAACATTGTGATTATAATGACATATTATGTTTTTCTCTTTTTCGTGTGCTATTGATCAAAGCAAAGCAAAGGATTTTTGATTTATTTGACACCAGAATTCGACCAGGGATATAATTACAGGCCGCTGTTTGATATTTTGCTTGCATTAGATGCTCTGGTTACGGTTCAAGGACCATGCTGAGTCTCGAGGAGAACCATTGGATGGATCAATATATGTGATTGTATCATTTCACAGCGCCTTCATATCATCTAGGCATTGCACTGATACCAGCAATGAGATTGGGGGAATTGGGAGTATTACAGAGAGAGACATTTGCCATAGCATTAAGAAATACAATCTGACAAAGGTCACAATATAATACAAATCCTATTGCTATTATTAATCTATATATATATATTAATTGTAAAAACATGTATATTCAAGTGCTAGTTTGATAGGTGATACATGTGCAGTGCACTTGGCCAATAGCATGATGCATGCAAGCATCATGCTATGTGTACATCAGCTTGTGTAATCATATTTTTTATCCGAGAATGGATTCCACCTATCTACGGGACAGTTACAGAACAGCTCTGAATAATACATGTTTCTTTGTAGTGTTACACGGTAGGCTAGGCATCACAGCCCTATGAGGTCGAACGCTGGTTTCTGAGTCTTTTCACTTACGGTGAAATACAGCATTGCGTCTGTGTGTGTGATGTTTGTCGGCCACTTAACATAACGTGTGCAATGGAGGGATACATTCACAATTTGCATTCATTACCGCCTTCAATACATATCATGCCTCAATAAAACTCATGATGCTCAGATCACAGAAAATTATATTTTCTCGGTTTAAATATCATTCCATATTGTTTTTTAATAAAACCGTTGCACTGTATCAACCGATTAGCACAGCAAAAATACAAATGCATCATGAATTCCAGAGGCTCTATTCTCTCTTCTCAATTGCCAAATTGGAAAATGCAGCCCATATAAAAACGTAGTTGTTCTTGTAAACATACTCCAATCAAACATTCCACCAAGTACTCTTTCCAACTACTCAATCTGAGCCCTGGAACGGCCATTGCAAGTCCATCAGTCGAGCAATACAGAGATCCATTTTGTAGAAAACAGGCCATTGTGGGGGTGTGTCTTGGTAGAATCTTTCTATTTTGATCCTATAAGCATAAGGAGAAAATGCCCCCGGGACTCAAAGACTCCTTCTTTCTCTTTTCCCACAATACCACTTGAAGGCACTCTTGCGGTTCCAAGTACAAAGGAAGCTTAATAGAGACAGGGACATCTCTCTTTCTCACTGACCTGAATGAGTCAACGCCTTTCTAAAAGTATAGCCTGCTTACAAATCTCCCTAACTAGTATGTTTTGCTAGGCACTGTAACAAGCTAATGACAAGACTTGCTATGACTACTTAGGACCCATTATGGTCAGTGGGACAATTGGTTATAAATTGGTAAATTATTTCAGCTTGCATTACCATATTTGTTTTGTTGAGTGCCTTGATGAATACAATTGGGTATTTCAATGCTACCTTTGATTGTTGATTATTCCGAATTAAAAAGGTTGGACAATTCTAATACAATTTCAATGTACAGGTACAGAACCAAATATTACATTTAAATACAATAAATGTAATGTTAACATTAAATCCAATGCCTGCTGTTTATGTTTTTATTTGTGAGGAATACTTGGGTTTGTGACAGAGTTGCTCTTCTTACAATGAAAATAAATAATAAAACATGAGTCAAGCATTTTCAAATGTTAAAACACATGAAGGATGTCACCCTTGTGTAACGCACACTTGCACACAGACAGACACACACACACACACACACACGCACACCTTCAAACACCTACACGCACACAAACCAACTAAGTTACTCACTCAATAACACCAGCACATTTTACAGATCGTTCTTTTCAAATGTCAAGCGGTGAACATTCCCCCCTACCTGCTGAGGCTCTCGCGGAGTGGTCTGCTTGATGCGTCTGTTGGATGCGGTGGTCGTGGTAATCTCCATGATGGATGTGGACGTTTCTGAGCGGTTGGCCGTGGCGCTGGACTGCGGCGTGATGGAGGAGGGAGAGTCCCCGACCAGCCGCACGCTGCCCTGGATTCTGATGTTGGGGTCGCCCTCGACGGCCATGTTGAAGACCTTCAGCCCGTTGTAGTAGAGGCCCGAGAGCTGGCCCTGAAATGAGCGGCTCCTATCGCCCTCCCAGCCCCCAATCTGAATAGTGGTCTGGCTGTTGAAGATTGTAAGTTGTCGCCCTGTGAGAAAATAATGTTAACATACATACAGGAACATTGAACGGTGGATCCAGCAGCTTTTACATAATCTGGATGAAAAATCGGAAAGACAGGTTATTCGCCCAACGGCTAATGGAACCGATAAATTACCCGTTGCTTTCGGCAACCCCATGGTAATTTATCGAAGTTAGAATGATGGGATGTTAACAAAAATCTGATTTGAAAAGAAAATGTATATAAGAGGAAAATAAATGACAATATTTTAAAACCAAAATAGCTTTGCTAAAAGGGTATTCAAGTTAGAAGCAGAAAACACATTTTCTGCACTGGCAATTTCACATCTAAAATCTGCTGTGAACTAATTATGAAAAAAAGGTATAATTAATATAAGGTAGGATAATGTTGTTTATCATGGTACATGGAACTGTTTGAGAAATGAATCGTCCAATTGTTCCTTGTAGAATATGCTGTAATGCTACTTAAAAAAAAGACTGGTAGCCATCGCCAGGTCCATTATCGTAATTTGAGAAATTAAAAAAATTAAAACATGAACACAAAGTACATAAATATATTAAAAACACATACATAATTACAACAGAAGACAACAGAAATGATCAAAAAAATATTTGATGGACCTCTAATTTGGCTATATTTTCATGAAGTGAAAACTTTCTATGAAAAATATTCTTGAACTTGAAATTAATCATCCTTTTAGCAACAGCAGCCAAACAAAAATGTGTTGGTCCCAATGAGACTGGTAATAACAAAATATATTTAATGAGAGATATTTTGTTAAAAAGTGAAACAGAAAATATAGAACAAAAAAGTGATTGGGCTCATTTCACATTTTGAGTAAAAATTAAATTATAAGTTAGTTATTGAACTGGCAAAAAGCATGCACTCAATTTATTTTATGACAGTTCTAATTTAGATAATGCCCTAAATATATTTACAAAGTTTGTTAAAGGGACTCAAAAGTTTGATGCCAATTCACATTACATTCTATTTATCAATGCTATACGTTTTTTATATCAAGTAAAGATCAAATTATGAACACTAATATAATAACATACAAATATACTGTATGTGTTTCAAAAAACCATAAAAGCAACTAGTGGATGTGAAATATGTATCTTTTAAATTTATCAGGTATCATTTAGGTGTTTACTGAAAACAACTATATAAGTTTATAATTTATTTAACAACTTAACAGTATTAATTTAATACAAGTGGATTTAAATATATATTTACAGTCCCTTTAACCTTAAATTGACAGGAAACACGTATTAAAACAGCCGACTATGAAATAATACATTATTATGAAAATTATGCACTAGTACAAACTAAATTTAACTTTTCAAATCATTTTAAAAATTATTTTAACTGAAAACTTATTTTATGGTTTATTATTTACAAAGTATTCGTACAACTTTGTTAAGATCAAATTATTTTATTTAAAGTTTTAATCAATGTTTTACCTTTGTCGAGTAGCCATTCGTCAACTACTCGACCAAGTCGATATGGGATTCGCTGTCTAGCAATCGCCAGGCGTTCGTTATCATTGTTGCCTTTAAAGTTTAAAGAGACATTTCATTGGTTAAAATCTGTAAGGTCAAAGGTTAAATGTTCATATGTAATCTTGGAGGTATACAACCGCACAGTTTTTTATGTTTCTATATTTAAATACAATGTTTTCTGAAACATTAGTTAAACAGTCTTTACTTTTTTTGTTATTTTAGCAAACAAATTATTTCTAAATTTATTGTAAACTAGCACGAACGGTTAATAGATCTAAATTATAAACCAAACCAAATTTATACAATTCTATGAAGATCTCTTACCCAATCAATTTTACAGTTTATTTTTTAAATGACTTTTAAACTAGTTAAAACAAGCTTCAAATATAAAACATTTGAATTTAAGTTATATCAACATTTATGGTTTAAAGGAGAGACATTTCATTGAGAAAATACCAAAAACATGTAAACAAGACATTTCCTGGACATAAAGAGCTGAGCAAAATACAACAATTGACGTACTACACATTCAAACCACGTTTGGTTATCATCATACAAGCATCTAATATGCGTGTCTATACAGAGTAAAACATAGATTAAAGACCTTTGACAAAAGCTATAGAGGTATATTCCACTGCATATTGTTCCCAGATAATAACACCGTATTGATCCCAGATGGGGAATTCAGGGGCCACAGCAGCAAGGATAGTGGTTCTCGCACGTATGCACAGAGGAAAAAACCCAAATATAGAATCCCTTTAAAGGACCATTTAATAAATAGAGAAATAATGGACATTGCAAGGTGTACCGTGGTATCGATGAGGCCAAACGCTTTATTACCTCCTTCTGGGAAGGCCAATAACCTCTCTAGAAAAGACTCTTTTGAGCACGCCAAGCCGGCTCTGAGCAACTCTCCCCTGGCATTGTCTTCAGAAATTGAATTCAGAGGCCTCCATTCTTCTGCTAGATTGACAATGTTCCTTCCATCCACTGTAGTTATCCTTCTAATTCTGATAAAAGATGTAGTGTCTTACTGTGATTTGGCAGAGGATGACTGTTCATCACAGTGGAAAGAAAGGAAGTGATAAAAGCGTCCAACAACAGTTTGGAAAGTGTTTCAACACAGTGTTGATTAAATCGCCGGATTTAGCAAAGGGGGTTTACAGACAGCGACACAAAGTACAAAGGACAAAGTAAAAAGTTACGAGAACTTTGATTGTGGTTAACCTATCCATTGAACGCGCATAGGATTAGAGAGCGGTTGTGGGCGGACAGTAGAACCCATCTACCTGAACATTGGTTTGTTCACAATGTCTTTAGTGCACAGTGCAACGTGCAGCATTCCACACCTTTTTTTTTAATGTGGCTAATTTAACTATTTCTATCGTCCTGTCTTCGTTTTTATCATCCACGGGGGGCAGGATCTATATAATTCAATGAAGCGGCATCGATCTGCACGGCAGAATGTAATCTTAACGTCTCAATCCCAATCAGAGAGGGAGCGAATGGAAGGACAGAGCGTCATAAAGGAGAGGATTAGATCGGCAGACTCCCAGACACGCCGAACACAACACACATGGGCCCACCCACACAGCACACCCATCCTGTGCCTTTTATGTCTGTATCTTTCCAGCATTAGACGTGCGCAAAGTGCTCTGGTTCATCCCTTCGCTCAGGTTGATTAAGCATGGATATAATCAAGGTCTGGTTCTTTATCGATCCCCGTGGAGAGACTGGGCTGCATTTAAACAATACCATCCCGTGGGTTCCATGGGCATAAGACCCATTCATCCTAGTGGCTGTTAGTGGCCAGTGTGCCGGCTGCTGAGCGGCGATTGGGCCCGGTGTGGGACCGGCATCGCTTATCTCGTCCGCCAGACAGCAAGGATTCAGCAGAACTGTCCCACCGTCCTGACCCAGTTTGTCCTCACTCACTTGTTTTGTTGTTGTTAATAAAGTGGTCAGATAAGGTGGGGGCGTTATCTCAACGCTGGCTGTGAGACATTCTAAAGATTATGACAAAAACAACAACAAATATGCTAATATTTCCCCCAGTGTTCACGGAGCCTGGTTAATTGGAAAAGAAGGGGTAAGACAAATATATTTTGTGTTATTCATTGTGAAGCCACAGCAGCATTTGTTCTTTTGTAAGCATGCTTACTGATGGTCGATTAGTTTCACAATAGGTTTAATAGGATAATAGATGAAATAGAGACCAGAGCAGAATGGTACAATAGACTGCCCTGGACATAAAAGGTGGTTCATTAGCAACACGAGCTAACGGAGCTGGCTACAAAGATGCCCCTATTTCCTCCATCTCATACCCACAGAGACACACCCACACGTGCATTCACACACACACACACACACACACACACACACACACACACGCCCACACACGCACACACACACACACCCTCGAGTCTGCAGTGCAACTTACCCAAGAGAAAAGAACAGAGGGGGGACACCGAGAGGGGACCAGAAGTAAAGGGGAGCTGAGGGGAGCAGCAGAATGAGGAGAGGAACGGTGTAAGTGCATCCAGCTCTGCTGATAACAGTAGCAGAATAAGGCCAGAGCCCTCACCATTATATCGGTGCTGGGAGCCCTTTCACGGGCCGTACAGACAGTGTACAGCGCGCTGCACCCTGCGGGCTGCAGGGCCAGAGTGACTTCCACGGCCAACGCTCAGAAGAAGGGGCACTATTTCAGTCTTTTATTTTTTTAGTAGCTGTCCATTTTTGTGTGTGTGTGTGTGTGTGTGTGTGTTCCACAGAAATCCCGAACGGAAGAGAAAGAAAATGGAGAATAATGGAGGAACACAGAGGATCGGTGGCTACGGCACGCGGAGATCTCGACTCGGGAGTCTTTGAGATGAGATTCTAATAATTTTTCGGAGCAGTCCTAATGGCCCCTAAGTATGCAGCGTGTGACTTTGTAATGAGATTACAAGGGCCGCAATATAAGCCTCAGTGGCGTAATTATTCCCTTGGTTTTGACACCGAGCGTCTCCTCCCATATAATCCTCCCCCCCCCACCTAAGCCATCACTTCTGTGATGCGACTGCTCCGGTTCTGATCACGGTCGTTCATTCGTTGTCTGGCGGCTGAGGTCCCGGCCGTGTGAATGCGGCGAGGGGGGAAACACGGGGCCTAATCAAACCGCAGGCCAACAGAGAGAATAATGGCTTTGTGTGCAGAGGGTTAGAGGGAAAGTGAGCAGTAATTGTGATCAGAGGAAATTAGTCTCCAACCAGCCTAATAAGATAGCCACGTTTGACATTTTGAAACAAGGGCCAAATTGGTGGGGATAGCATAGCTTTTCTTTTTTTTTTTTTGCTTTCCCAAATGCGCTGTCTGGGATTACTGGAGTACATCTTATTGTGCATCTTATTGAGCGTGTTCATTGTTAATATTAATGGCTGACACTGAGGCCCGAGTCTCGCGATGGTATATCAATTCCCGACGTGTTTCTATCTGTTTTCTCTGACCTTTTCATTAAACCTTTGGAAGATTGATTATGATGTGCTAAATTTTCACTTGCAAGACTGTGCTTACATTAATTAGACAAATGAAAGCCCTTAATATTTCTTCTACCACTTCTAGCGATTTGAAAACACTTAAGCACTCCATTCACAGTATTTAAAAAAGAATGTGGTTGGGAATCCTAAGAAGGCTGAGCTACTTATTGATCATCGAGTTTCTCAAGGACGAACAAGTAGGTGAAATATGTTGAGTCTAGAATAAACCAGCTGCCATTTGGGTATTTGCTTGGGGCACTTCTGCAAGTCAACAAGGACGGATGTATTTTTATCTCCGTCATTTGCACACTTACACATGTTCTCAATAGTTCAGCCTCGGTTTCGTTCGCGCAGCGCGGATGGGGAAATGTTAGCTTGGCTGTTGACTGGGAATGAAATGGCCCGGGTTGAGACGGCTGTGGAGTCTGTTGTGTTTGCGGGACATGAGAGCTTTGGTTGCAATCGGTCTCACATCATACTGTCTGAGCATCTAAGCAGCTCCACTCTGCTGTGTCCAAGGCATGTCGAATACGATTAGTGTCAGCTGTTCTACCTTAGGCGAGGCGTGCAGATTTAGTCTAAGTCATAAACCCCTCTTTCATTTGGATGAATGCACCGTACATACCAGAAAAGGTCACCAGGCAAAATACGAAAGGGGAGAGAGACAGGTGGAATTTGTCGTGATGCACGGTTGTTTGTGTGCACACTCGGGATCTTTTGAGGCTGAATTTGTAAAAGTGCAGCAATAAATTGTCAAATCTTTTGCATAAAATAATAATTGAGACTGATTGCATTTGTCCATGCATGTTCATTTTGGATTCTGCTGGAACCTCATTATTGAAACCCTGCGTAGCTTTTGTCAAAGACTCTAAACAGTTGAACAAAAAAACAAAAACGCAACAAATTATTATTAAAGCATGACAGTTGAAAGGAAAGAATAAGCTACCTGTATTGAATATTTTCTTCACCTCCAATGCTAGCAATTGATTTATATTCACTCAAACAAGGTTACATGATCCATGCATCATGAGTTCATCTTGATTAGGTTTTTGACATTTCCCGGAACCCTCAACCCTCTAAAGCTGACGCACCTGTCTCTATAGTCAGTTATTGTTGCATTAGCTCTATTTACATAAACCTCATACTCCATTAAATTCTACCGGTAATAGCAATAACAAATAATTATGTAAATGGGGTTGGTGAAAGATTGGGGCATCAAACTAATAGTTTTCAATTGCAGCCATTGTCTCTAATGAGTCTGTTTAAACAGATCATAAACCAACTTCTGAGTAGCAAAATCAAATCACAACCATTATAGTCAAAATGATTATGTACCTAATACAGATAAGGGATTTAGCCATACTATAATAGCTATAATAGTTTTAACTTAATGTGTTTATTTGCTAAAATAATGGACATTACAATCACAGTCCAAGTGGTTTCTGTGAGGATGTTTCCAGAATGTTGGTTTATATGCATTCACTTACAGTTTTCAGGTAGTAATTGAGGTAATTGACTTAGTTAAATCAACACTATTCCCTAAATGTGTTGTTTAGATTGCAAATTGATATATATTCTGCCCTGGGCAGTCATCAATATCTACATAACTGAAAAGCATTTAGAGTTCATGGTAAAAACAACATGGATTTTCTTTTCCTGTGATATCAGGGATGTATAAAAGAGCGAGCTGAAAATGATTACTTTCATCAACAACAGATGAGATCATCTAATCAATACGACATTGGCTACGGCGGAGGAAAATATTCAATACCTTTCTAATTCAGATCCATCGTTTGACAAAGCCTAAAAAAGAAACCCCCACAAGCTAGGAAACATGAGGCCATCAACAGCCGTCTGCTGATGGCCTCACGAGTCTGACGACAAAGAGAGTCGAGGTACAACAGAGACTAGTCTAGGAGGGCGACGGCCGGTACTCACCTGTTGGGTAGCGCTCTATGACAGGTAAATCATCCACCTGCAGAGTGGCATTACCACCACTCCGCGTGAACTTCACTATATGGTACTTCCCATCATTCACAAACTTTGCCTTCTCCTCAATGTTTATGTCTTCGGTCCCCACGTTGAACACCACCGCAATGTTCCCCTTTTCCTGAAGAAAGGGAAAAAAGAAGAAGAAAACGATTAGCGATTCAATCCTGAATAATGTCATTTAGGATTCTACTCGGGGCTTTGGTTTCACCTAATGAAACACACCGTGGCCTGTGGAGACTTTCAGCAAATGGCCCAAAAAGCAATTTTTTGCTGAAAGCATTTTTTTGAAGAACGTTCCTGGCCGGCCTCCGGTCGACCAGATTACCTCACCGTCACCTCAGACCTACGTAAAAAGAGCAGGGCCGAGGGTGTGAGTTCAGAGGTGCAGGCTGCCTCAGACCTACGTAAAAAGAGCAGGGCCGAGGGTGTGAGTTCAGAGGTGCAGGCTGCCTCAGACCTACGTAAAAAGAGCAGGGCCGAGGGTGTGAGTTCAGAGGCGCAGGCTGCCTCAGACCTACGTAAAAAGAGCAGGGCCGAGGGTGTGAGTTCAGAGGTGCAGGCTGCCTCAGACCTACGTAAAAAGAGCAGGGCCGAGGGTGTGAGTTCAGAGGCGCAGGCTGCCTCAGACCTACGTAAAAAGAGCAGGGCCGAGGGTGTGAGTTCAGAGGTGCAGGCTGCCTCAGACCTACGTAAAAAGAGCAGGGCCGAGGGTGTGAGTTCAGAGGTGCAGGCTGCCTCAGACCTACGTAAAAAGAGCAGGGCCGAGGGTGTGAGTTCAGAGGTGCAGGCTGGGGCTGGGAGGCGTTCGGATCAACTGCGGACAAACACTCCAGCCGTAACACGGAGAGCATGACAACAGTGTAATCAGCAACAAATACAGCTCGGTGGGGGGGGTGGGGTTCGAGCCAGAGAAACCTTTGCCTTTCTCAGAAGTAAACACCATGGCAATCTGCTGTAAGCCCATGTTACAGCGCATAATCAGGGGGCCTGAAACCTCATGTTGAATCCAGCTGGGGTCGAGTACATATGGTGGTGCAAGATATTCCCTCTCTCTCTCTCTCTCTCTCTCTCTCTCTCTCTCTCTCTCTCGTTCTATCGCTCTAGCGTTGCGTATGAGCAGGGAAAGGGAGCATCTGGTTGGAGGCTCCACCTAAAGGCGCAGCACTCTGCATGCCATTATCCAGTCAGCACCGCCATGCTACATCACCATCACACTCTCTCTCTCTCTCTCTCTCTCTCTCTCTCTCCCCCTTATGCAGGCTGTGTCTGTCACTCGCTCCCTCTCCTGCACCAACTTGCAAACCCAACACATAAACACACACACACACACACACACACACACACACACACACACACACACACACACACACACACACACATACACACACACACACACACACACGCACACATACACACACACACACACACCTCTTTAGGTGCAAAACAAGCGTAGGGTTTGACTGTGTAGCCAGAAGCAAGAGCGCAATTAAAAACATTTGTAACGTGTCACACTATGTTACAAAAATCGAGGACAACTGTATGCTCTGCAAATGTAATTTCAACGCGGATTACACCGTCTGATAAGAATCGAGCTCCGGGACTCGCGGCGCAGACGCTCCATCCGCGACGGGTGAAACCCATCACACGCGCTAAAATCTGTGCCAACGCCACTACGACAATGCAGCATTACGTCGTCCCCGGGAGTGTGTGAAGAACTGAACGAATGTGTGAGGGTGAAGTGTGGCTGCCGGCAGTGTGCGTGTGCGTGTGCGTGTGCGTGTGTGTGCGTGCGTGTGTGTGCGTGCGTGTGCGTGTGTTGAGCCCTGTATCAGTGGTAATCTACTTCAGGAGGGAAGTCGGCCATATTGGGGAGGTTCAATCACGTCCACAGCATCATCTTAAAGCTGCCCTCCAGTGCGGCGCTCGCTGAAGACCTCCCAGCACAACACACACGCGCCCGCACACACACACACACACACACACACGCACGCACACGCACACACACACACACGCACACACACACACACACACGCACACACACACACGAGGGGCTTTCTTCAGACTTTGGGGTATTTCTTTGTGGGCGGCGCGGTAAAGTGGGTCAAAAGAGAGAGGGAATGACCACCACAAGGTCATTACGAAGTTGGGTTGCTTACACGGGCAGAATGGGCCCAAGCAGCTGCCCCGCTCCGAGATGAGCGCCTTACTCGTGTTAAGAGAACCCACCACTTATGTGGAGTGCCAGCGCCAGCGTGTCCCACAGCATCAAACGCACCGTCCCGATGAGAGGGAGAGCCTCACTACGCCATGCCAAATGCATCTGAACATACTTTCAGTCGTGCTTTGTGGGTCTCTTCATAAGAACTCCATTAGAGCATTCCTCAAGTTGAGAATGGAATATATTATTTAAGTATGAAAGGGAATTTTCTTTCAAGGACTATTAGTCACTGAAACACATTAATGCAATGCTTTATAGCACTTTTGCTCTTGGAAAAAAAAAGCAGCTGAGACTAACCCAATTAAATTCCTGCTTTTAATAGCCTCCTTCAATTGACTTTTAATGTTCCCTACGGTCTCATTAATAAATTCTCTGGATTTAGTCACAAATTGCAAACTTATTGGAAATGTCTGCATTGGCTATCAGAGATAGGAGGGGGGGGGGGTGTACCCAGCACCCAAACAAAGCGTGTTGTTTGTCATGTTGTGCACAAGGCACTGTGGCCTGGGGGGGTCAAACACACGTGACACGCGTGTGCGAGATCACACGAGTCTGCCGGCCTGAAGATTGGGGAAGCCAATTGGTTTGGAGCAAAAATCTCAATTATCTTTAAACGTAATCCAGCATTTTGCACTCAGACCCCCCCCCCCCCCTGAAATTCCTCGGGACGCACTTTAGCAGCGGCTCTGCCCCGGCGACGGGGAGCAGAGTCTAATCCAGGAGGCCTAATGGGGGAGCAGGCTTATGTCAGTGGGTGATTGATAGCTGCTTACGTAAACCGAGCAAACAGCGGCGGGCCGGCGCCCCCCCCCCGCGCCCGCTCACCACGGAGCCGCTGCCTGCCTGCTGGGCCCGTTGCCCCCCCTTTGGGAGCAGACCGCGCTCCCAGAGCCATACCCACCGAGAAGCCAAGCCCTGGCTGCCTGACACTTTTGCACGCCGCCTTGATTAATTGCTCTTCAAACAGAAATAGAGTTTAATTAACTGATGAAGTTGATCCGCAATGTTTTCTTCTTCTTCTTCCTCCTCCTCCTCCTCCTCCTCCTCTTTTCCTATGCTTCCATGCCCCTGGAAGGTTGAGATGCTGCAGTAGGGAACACGCACGGGGCGTTGAGGAGGTTTTACTGAGCTGCACTCGATATAGAAACACGGAGCCACTTCGCTTAATGGCTTTCCCCCCACTTTACACA
>OMKI01034188.1:12452-25770 GCA_900302315.1 Phycis blennoides
AAAAAAAAAAAAAAAAACCAAAAAAAAAAAATTGGAAAAAAATAAAAAAAAAAAAAAAAAAAAAAAACGGAACCCTGAATAACTTTACCAAGACAGTGGACTTCCACCTGAACGGCCACCCCCAACCACCCCCAGCACCCCCCCCCCCCCCCCCCCCCCCCCCCCCCCCCCCCCCCCCCCCCCCCCCCTCCCCCCCTCCCTCGTCTCTCCACTCACATGTAGGCAGGCGACAGAGGCGACGACCTGGACGTCTTAAGCACGGGCACGGGGAATTTCCAGCTGACCGGCGACCCGCTTTTCCATTTCAGTGGCATGTTGCAGCTGTCACCACAACGGCGCTATGGTCGCATGCGCGCCACGGAGCACATCCACGGAAAACCTGCCGACAACGACGCGCGGTTCCATCTCACACCATTAAAAAAATAAATGACTAAAAATTAAAAAAAAAAAAAAAAAAAAAAGGAGATAGATAGGGAGAGAAAGAGATAGAGAGAGGACGGGGGGAGGAGAGGAAGAGGAAGAAGAAGAAGCACCCTGGTAGGAGGGAGAACAGGCTACAGACTACAGGCTAGTGACATTAGCAGCAGCACTAGCAGCAGCAGCAGCAGCAGCGCTGGGAATCCAATGGGCTGGATCCACCACAGTGACTGTTTCCTCTGCTGCATTTCAGTCGGTAGGAGGGAGGGGAGGAGAGAGAGGGAGAGAGAGAGAGGGAGAGGTGAGAAACCCCTCCCTTTCCATCAGCCTCTCTCTCTCGGTGAGATTGGTGGAAGCTCAGAAAGGGCGCCATCTTGTTGGGGAAGCGGGAGCTACAACACTTGTGTTGGGATGAACCGTAACATTCTGCTGACAGCCTTTGTTACGCCAATCTGTGCTGAAGCTGGGATCCGATCTATTGCGTGAAAAAGCAACGGCTTAGCCATCTCTTGCATACGAACATAGTAGTCATTACTGGATTGAAAAAAATAAAAGGTTGCTGCATATTTGTTTTAATAAGAAAAAGATGCTGAATATTACAAAATGGAACAGATTGAACAGAACACCCTGCTCTGTTTTGATCAGATTTGTGGAAAGTGCCGTATTCAGTATTCTAGTTAATCCACAAAGAACATAAAAATCCTCCATGACTAGCTATAATACTCAGACAACCCTACACCTTTCCCCTTCTCCCAGTGCCAAAATGTATGAAATATACATAAACACAGTGTGCCCTCACCGCCACAACACTTTTCACAAGAATGTACAAGAATTATCACCCACAGCAGTGGCCTGAACTCCATAACCTCCTCACAGTCGGAGCAACACCCTCTCTAAAGAACAATGTCTCATCTGGTGCTCCCTCTGTCCCCATTTCAAACACTGGGAGCCCATAAACACACAAGCTCTCACCCCACCAATCAAAGACTTCTATTAAATGCATGCATAGCAATACCAGCTGACTGCTTATACTCATGCATTCATGCAAGTACAAAATGCTATCAAATTATAGTTGATGAAAAGAAAGCAGTTTACTCTACATACCGCCCAAGATGAGACACCACCCTTTCTAGCCTTGAAAAGCTTTCAGCTACTTTCATGTTTGAGCTTTGCGGTTCAACTAAAAATAAAACAGTAACACCTAAACAATGTTGATTTGGTATTATTAATGAGAATGAGTACCCACCACTAACCAATTTGACAGTAAAGGCTCCATGTCGTCCCCTCACCATTGAATACAGTTGGAGAATTCCAACTTTCAAATACAAATCTTCAAACTGCTGAGAATTCTTTCTATCACATTCCAATTTCAAATCTCCAGTTAACATGTACTGTTGTCTGTATTTATTATGGCTGTATACATAACTAGAACAATTATACAAGTAATAGCAAATACAAAACTAACATTTTGCAGAAAAATGGCCTTGCATTATGACACAATATTTGCCTGGTCTGCACTAGACATTATCATGGTGTATTTTTGCCTCAGGTGACCAAATAAAAAAAGACAAAAACGAGATTTGCGTGTGAAATACTGTTTCCAATCAACGTCCGTGTAATGAATGAAATCATTCCTACTAGGAGGCTAACGAGGGTATTCATTGCGATAATATTCGGAACAATCATTAGTAGTGGACCTAATGAAATATGCAAATGCAAACCCCATGCGTGCAAGTAGGTTCACCTTTATTACCTACATATTAATCGAGAATGTAATTTCAGCCAGATGCTTATGGTCTGGCACACATGGTTGCATTATGATGATTACTGTGGTTACACACTTACTGCTGCTCTCTACATACTGCCCTCTACGAAAGCAGCATTCAGGTTTGTGTTGAAAGAAGTACTACGAATATATACTGTGTATATATATATATATAAAAAAAAAAAGACACTACAATGGATTTCATTCGCGGATCACAGAAAAGCAATTTGTGCCGCTTTTCATCACTCTGTGAAGGGCTTCAATACTAATGGAAAGCATTCAAGACAGCTCCCACTGCTGCAAGCAACAAGCCCATGAAACATCTACTTACAGGGATCTGTCGACCATCACACTGTTCTCAACAGCCGAGTTCACAATACAACCATGGAATGAATAAACATGGCCGACATTAGCACATGAACTTCGGCATCTGCCAATACCTTTCCCGTTACCGCGTGCCTCCTCATTGCGCCGCTAACCAATTCTCTAGTACATCTTCTTTCAAGAATCTCCATCCATGGAGATGCATGTTAACGAAATGTGAAAACTAACTTAAAAGACTCAATGTTTCTCAGAGACATGATCACATGTTGCACAAATAGTGGAATACAGACAAACACTGGAGAGTGGAAAAGCATCCCTCTCAATGTGTCACTTCCTTTCAATAACGTAAAGTCGGGTAATTAAATCTAGCCAACGAGCATCAGTGTACACCAGCATATTCTAGAGGCAACTTTGAAGCCATCTGTTTCGGAGTCAAAAGTCAGCTGAAATTGGGTCAAGAGGCCGGACAGAGATGCCAAGCACACTCGCAAAATCTACAACTCTAGTAAGTTGAAATTAACCACGCGTTATTGGACAGAACCGGTCGAATCCCAGACCTTAACGCCATTAGAGATCATGTGGTGGGACCTCCAACAGAGCAGCACACAAAACACAGCACATAAGCCTTCAAGCTTCAAGGAACACGAGTAGTGCCTCAAGTAGTAGACCAGAACTCCTCCATGCTCACTTGACGCTTTGGATAAAAGTGTCTGCTACATTACCAAGTGTAAATGATGTTAGGTGAACACATTTATTTCAGTTGTAAAAGGTGGCTCTACAAGCTACCGTTTGCCACCATTACTTCACACACATGTTAAACATGTTTCTGTCTAATTTCGTGTCCTGAGCAATACAACTGATTTGAAATAAACTGTACTATCAATCCACCAAACTTTGATGGAGCATTAGGCAATCACCAACCCAAATGTATTTATGGTTCATCCTTTAATGTATTTATTACCTGTATTCATTTATGCTTACAAAATGTGCATTATATCTGGATTATTACCACTATTAGTTTCGTCATCACCAAAAGAATAAGGGTAAATGACATCAGTGAAACATGTACATGGGCCAGAGTGATGTACATTGTCTGTTACCTGTCATGCATTGCAACAGGCATCGTCTCCCCTCTGTGTCCAGGGTTCTCCATACCCTCTCCAAGACCACGCCTGAAATATAAAGGCACAGAACACACGTCCACTTCTGATCGACACAGCATTTCACGCAAAGACAAATAGAACTGAATACCGATAGAACAACATCAACAGTTGAATGTTGATGAAAACAGCAGCAATGATTAGCATCAATGAATCGGATCAATACTAAAAAAAAAATAATGAACTGCCTTTGTAGTGTCACTGCCTATTGGATTAGTTGGTCATTTTGGATATGTTTATATTGTAAAATATATCACAAAGCAATGACGCTAAATCTAGATTAATCATTTTATTGAGAATAAATGTTGATTTTGTCAACAACCAATATTTCCTGAATGTGCCCAATTTCTAATTAAATGGCACAGGTAGTGTTTTGCTAAATAATTCCTTACCGTTGCATTTTTTTCCATTGATATACAATTATTATAAAATTGGAGAAACATGACGCATATTTTTGTAAGACCAATAGTATTTCAAAGGGTCATTTTCGTCTGCCTTTGGCCATCTAAAATAGCTACAGGCAGTTTGGATATTTAATGACAACATAAAAAATCACTACAGTATCATCTTATCCCTCATCTCCAAGAAATTGGAATCAAATAGGTCGTCCTAGAGTAACCTGTTGCATTGGGCAACAGAGCACAAATGTTTATTTTCACGCCTTGCCTCAGTCCTAACACGACATTTGAAGCGAATTGTACAATTAAAACATGACATCGTTCTACTTTGAAAAGACCCTCACAGACAAATCTTTGTAAGCAACTCACATGAATCCTCGGTGGCCAACCACAAAAGTTTGAGTTGTGTGCTATTATGCACGCCATTCACTGTGTATGTAATGAAACAACTTGTGGGTGGTGTGTATACTTCAACACAATCGGCTGATATAGTCGCCAACGAATTCAACAAACTCACAATTGGAACAAATTTCGCAAGTAAAATGTAGAAGGGTAAAAATATCTCAATGATTGATAGTCCACTAGCTTATTTGCTAGCTAACTCGGCTAACAACAAACCAGTCAGCTGGTGACATGATGCCACTAGTGAGCGAAATCATGCAAGTGTAATGAGATGTAACGCCGTTAAAACATGACATTTTGCATATTTGGCCGTGTTGATCACACCGTGGGGCCACCAGTGACATCTGCTCCACTGGGTACAGCTAGCGAAGGGCTCTCTTCTGACATTAGCCAACTTAAATGAACTCCATGAGGACTACTGTGAACACTGTCAACAGCCCATTTCACACAGACACTTCTGTCCATTGGGTTTGTTACCCATTTCCCGAAATAAATCATCTTTGTGTTTCATTAAAAAGATTATGTCATCGTGAACAAATAGTTAACATGTTAGTTACTAGTCTGGGTGGTCGGGTTGCCATCAATCTGACGTAAATGATTCGGACTAGCTGGTATCAGTATGCTCGCCAAGTTGAAATATGTCGCTATGCCTATTTGAACGTATCGTAAATACAGTGTGGCAACTTTTAAACAATGAAAATCGTACCTTCGACAACAAGATGACCAGCGTCCTTGTTTTCCTCGCAAACCCCAAATCCACTTAGACGCGAGGACGGTCCACCTCGCAATGTCCAATAGAATGGGGGCTTAATAGAATTGCTGCAGCATCCGCACTTCTTACTGGCTTAGCTCAATGGCAATCTCCTCTCATTGGCTGAAAACTTCCGTTACTAAATAAAGTGTTATAAAAAAGTATTGAGTGCTCCTAAGTACTACTACATCCATGCCGTGTAAAGCAGGCTACGTTTGAGGAATGCATAATATTATGAATACATTTCAGGGATATTCAAATGAAGTCGTAGAACTAGCAGAGAAAGTCGTCGCCCATGCCTCTTTTACAGTAAGCTTATATTGTATATTTAGAACAAAGCATTGTTGTGGGCTGTTGTAAACGGCTAAGTATATAATATATACTTCGGATAATACAGATTAATACAGATATATAAATAAGTTACTCTTTATGTAACATAGGAATTTATGTTGTGAGGGCCTCTCATTGACTTAAAAATGTATTACATTTTTCTGAAATCAAAATATGTGACAAGTAATATACATTATATATATTTAATAGAAACATGTATAGGTATGATTTAGGTAATTACTCCAACAGGCCAACATGCATCCAGAATTATTAGTAGAGCGTATAGGATGTATGGCTGGAATCGCCTATTGCGATTGAGTAAGTAATGAGGACTTCACATTTGTGAACTAGTTTCTTAATGCCTCAAATTCTAGTAGCCAACACAGCAGTTACATTTCCAGGTCTTCCAGTTGTTTCACTAAGGGGGGTCGCTCATAGAGAGTGGGCAAAATCAGGGTGACAAGCACAGGGCCTGGTACTCCCCTGCATTGAGAAAAATTCTCACTGCATGGGATTCATCTCAGATGAGTGCCACTGACAGTGGCTGGTTAGAGTTGGCCATTTTGGACCCTGGGGTGCTAAGGGACGCCCCATCAACATTCAGAAAGACTAATGTGAAAATGTCTATTTGGTGCCCACTTTTTTAACTCTTACTCGTGGACTCATAGACATGTCTGAGCATGTTTGCAGCCTGATGGGATATTTGCAGTGTACTACTTCAACCACCAGGAAACCAGGGAGCCAGGCACTGGACTACCTGACACAGGAGAAAAACGACTCAGGACTGGGCCTCTGAAAGACATTTAATGTCTGGGAAAAGTGAATATGACAGAAGCCTGGCTATCAAGGCTGTTGTGGTTTAAATGCATTTGATCATTGGGAAAGTTAAACATGTGATATGCATCCCACCATAATAGTTAACCTAATAAGGTTAGTTGATAATTAATTAGGTAGTAGTTATTATGTGTTCATGATGCTTGCATTCACTTAATGTGACTCATACTCAAAGTATGACACATAATCATGAATTTCTCAATTTATCAATATGTGAATCAAACCACTTCCATCCTGAATCTGTATGTAAGCTGGAGGTGATTGTGTCACACCCTACAGAGAAAATGATCTGAACCTATGATCTGAACCCACATTTCCTGTTGTTCTCCGACTGTCTATAGATAGACCAGGCTGAGCAACAACAACATCAAGTCAGTTCTAGAGGTCCATTCACCTGTTTCTGGGCATTATCTTATTCAGTCCATTCAAATGTTGGTGGATGCCTAACAATAGCCTTATTTTTTGTCAAATAAATGACATAAACTTTAGATGTTGAAGACTCTAAGAATGTAGATTGTGCTTTTTCTCAGAACTAAAAGGAGATGCTTGGTCACAGCTCAGATAGCAACATATAAAACAAATCAATAAATAATTAGATAGAAATAATAGAAATGAGTTCACATTATTCTAGAAGGCCCCAGCAAAACATTGTTTGTGAGCACCTCTGATTGCAATGGTAACAGAACACAGAGCAGTCTATGATGACTATCCAGGGATATTAAGTTCCTTTACTGCAAGCCCAATGATTTTGTCTGAGTGCACGATGAGAGACAAACAATCTGTTGTGAACCAGGAGACCAGCTGACCACCAGCTTGACTGAAGTGAAACGGGGGATTGTGTTGTTCGGTCACAATATGGTGGCGGAGAAAACATCAGCTGAGCATCATCGGCTATCTTTAGCTGCGTGGCTTCGGTGTTTATCAATCAATCGTTCAGCTGTTTTGTGAACTGACAGCTCACACTCATATGCGCCGTGCCGCTGTCGTTATCACGCTCCACAGCTGCAGTGTTTTGTCTCAACTTTCTGATTACTGTGTCCTCATGGCATCAGCGTTGCTGGTTCCCGAAGCAGGTCTGCTGGTTCAGTAGGAGGCTATGGCTGTGTAAATGCATATTACACAATAATACAGTCACAGGCAGAGATATCAACTGTAGTTTTGTGAGTATATTTAGACATTGGCACTAACATGATGATGCTTTATTGAACTGATATCCTATCATGTTTAGTAGAAAAATAATACATCAAAAATTCATGTTTTTGTTTGTCAGGGACAATGATCACTGAAGATACCCAAAATCCAATATTTCCTATTTAGTCTTATTTAGACACAATACAATCCTGGGAGTTACTTTCAGTTTCAAACAATACTTTATTGTTTTTACAATTTAAATAGGTAGGCTATATCAGTCAGAGGAATAATGAAGAAGTAAATTGTACACATTCCTAATTCCATTATATATAATATATATAGGCCTATATCAAAAACTTCCTACATGAGCCAGAGGTCGGCAGTAATGCAACAAATATAAACATTTTATGAAGCTAGAAGAAGAGTATACCCCGCCCTTTGGACGCCCATCGTAACGGACACCATTTATGTTATTGGATTGTTTTTAGGTGTATCGTCAGTTAGATGGTAGATAAATTAGCTCGTAGGTAGCTATCCCCATGCCTTTATATATATTCCCCGATTTGGCAGGTCTTATTCATTAAAGAAACCGGGTCGCATTGGCGATAAACTCTTTAAGCACTAGGTGTTGGCTAAAGCGACAACATATCCATAGCGGTATGTGTTGACGTTTATGGGGGAGAGGTGCTTCCGCGACGCGTAGCCTTGGTTAAAAGGGCTTTTGGTCGTTTGCATGTAGTATTTGGCGTGCTCATATCGAAGAACCGAGCGCATGAATTCACTTTTTTGCATCAGAAAGTTAGCCTGTTAGCTCACGGCAAAAGCTAATTCTACTTAGCATGGCGTCAGACACAAGTGACACAGATGAGTTCTACGATGCCCCGGAGGACGTCAATTTCTCCCCATCTCCCAAAGTGTAAGAAAACCTCTTTTAATATATGTCTGGTTTCATTAGCTCTGTTTGAGATGACGACGGACTACCCAGCTCCCAACCAATCAGTTACACGTGTAACCGGGCTGTTTATCACCACGTAAAACAGGTTGAAAAAGACGTGATGAAACAGGTTGTACTGTAATTTATACACTGGGTTGTAAGAACTCGTCTGTTTCCTTGTTCCACAAGAGTGGGATGTGTTTACCGATAGACAGGTGAGTAGGTGGACAGGTCAGATGTTTTTGTGTAGTGAAAGTCCAATCTGCACCAGTCACATGTTCTCCCTGTGATCCGTGGACGACACTGCACTTTTGTCAGCTTGGGTCGAAGAATGTGTTTACACCAGTTTACACCAAATGCATTCTGCAGTTTTCCGAACTGAAAATTCTGAGTGAAGTGCATTGTAAATCCCCTTCAGGCCTTCTGTTTGAGATAATCTCTATTGCCATGTTTGGCTACTTCGACATGCCCTAGTTGTTTACCTATAATGCATTGGCCTTTTGAAGAACTAGGCCTCACTTCACCACCCTATATTGAGTCTTTTGTATCCATATATGTTTAAACTGTCAAGAGAATATCACTTTAACTCTCGTCCGAAAAACATTGTTGAAATGTTGCTTGTTTTTTTCAGATCACCTGCAAAGTTTTTCGTCCCCTTGCCCGAGGTATGTTTGAGAGTAAACATAGGCTAGATTAAATGGTTTCCACTGGCACTGCGTGTACTACACTAGCATCACAAATGTTCCCCTTAGCTTGATTGTAACCAACAATCCCCAGTTGCTACATTGGCAACTGTTTTGTAGACCTTGTGCTGTAAGTTATACCATGTGATAAGATGGTAAGGTTCTTATAACTACAGATTTCCTCTATATAGGCACACCATTTCTATTCATTTCTTGGTTACAAAAACAAGCTCTGAAACAATTTCTAATACTTGAATGAGTGATTATTCTACAGAAAATTCAATGTGTATTCGATAGTATCACAAAACGTCAGCTTCCCATCATGTTACTTCCATACTGTGAACCATTAGTTCTAGTGTGACACCTTCATATCAAGACAATAGTTGGATTTTTAACCACACTTGCAGGAGTCTGTGGTCCCAGCACAGGATGTGACTAGCAGACCAACGCCGGCGGAGACTCAAGATGATTCCCTTAAGGTAGAGAAACTATTCAGAAATACAAGCTCTATGTTATGGAGGACATTTAGTACCACAATTATTATTATATGATGAATTAAATTTTAACATAATGCGGTCGACTATGTTCGATATTGTATGGTGTCAATAAAAGCACGATTTAGAATTGATTCTTTGAGATGGGGTTATAGCGTCATGTCATGCTACTAGTCCATTACAATGTTAAAGCAAGGTTTCGCTTATTTTGCACATTTGGTCAATTATATCCACTTACCCAGGGAACTACCAGCAAGTCATGACCTTATGTTTAGTCTGGAACTAAAGCTTTGCCAAGGGATGTCTCTTTGTCAAATGTAATTGTTGTGTGTAATTGGATATGACTACAGTAGATGGGCTGGCTTCTAGCTAATGCCAGAACTTTTTGAAGATTCTCGAAGCAGTCTGTGTCTTAAGGGACGTCAATTTAATAACAAGGCTTTTTTCCTGCACTTGCTTTGTTTATAATATATTTTCCACGCTTGTATGCCATTTCATTTAGCAGATGCTTTCATCCAACGTAAATCTTTTAAGATGCATGATGCCATTAATAAGCAGGGAGGGTTCGGCTGGGAATCAAACACCCGAACCATTAGTCCAACCTGTTCCTATGATACCCCAGTAAATATGTGGGGGCAGATCCCTGTTGTGTAGACAGCAGAGTTTAAACATTGTGTGTCCTCGTGGCCTCAGTCATACAGTCATTATTTAACGAGTGTGCATCTGCCACGCCCACCAGATAATCGACAGCATCATCGAGGAGAGCCAGAAGGTGGGTGCCGGGGAGGCGGACCAGCTGCTGGAGCGGCTACACGTGGACGTGAGGCCGCAGGTCCCATCAGTCCCAGATGACCACGGTGCCGTACCGGTGGAGCCACCCGGGCCGGCGCCGGCGATGGCGGTGGAACCCGAGCCGGTGGGACTCCCGGAGGAGCCGCGGCGGGAGCGCGACGAGGTGGACATGGCGTCGGGCGCCCCTCCCCCACTCCCGTCATCTGACCTCCCAGACCTCCCCCTCTTCCCCCAGGAACACAGCCAGGCCCCGGACATCACGCGCACCCTGGAGCGCCGCCAGTCCCCCCAACCCCTCCCCCCCGCGTCCGTGGGGGGCGCCGAGCCGGAGCACAGGCCGGCGGACATTTTGGATCAGGTCCCTCTGGCCGATCCGGCGGATTTGGACTCGTTGGTTCCCAGCAAGCCGCCGCGGCAGTTCGCCACGGAGCCGGACATCGTGGCGAGCACCAAGAAGCCCCCTCCCTCGAGACCCCCTCCTCCCAGCTCCGCCCCGCCCCCCAGACCCCCGCCCCCGTCCTGGCAGACCACGCTCAACAAGCGCACCCATGAGGCCCGGCCCAGCGGACTAGAAGGTAAACCACGTCCGCACAGTGAGGCTGCTGCTGAGCCTGCTGGAGTGCTTTGATGAAGCAATAATGCCTGATTATATTCTAGCTGAGATCCTACCAGTTGCCCCCCATCATATATTTAATGGGGTGCTGTCACTGCTGTGCTTGTTTTAGGCTGGTTGCCAATGGTTAGTGACCTGGAAAGGTCCCTGAAAATATAATTATAGTTGGGCGATAATCACTCACCATGTTGACTCCTAGAAGAAAGTCTTGCTTCATATACTCATAATTATTTTAGATGCATGATTCTGTTTGTTGTCATTATGAAGATAGCTTCATGTTTTGTTGAGCCCAACCTTAAGTGTTGCCCATGGTAGGCCTGAGCCATGTGTTTTGTGGTGTCATCACACGTTAACTCCAGCCCCTGTATGTTCTGGTGTAGTCTCCTACATTAACCCTCTTCCCCGCGTATTTCCATATGTACACATGCATATATATGCATGTGTATTGTATCATTGGCCAATGCTTCATGTTAACCTAAGCCCTGTGTGTTGTGGTCTGGTTGCTCATGTTAACCTAAGCCCTGTGTGTTGTGGTCTGGTTGCCCATGTTAACCTAAGCCCTGCGTGTTGTGGTCTGGTTGCCCATGTTAACCTAAGCCCTGTGTGTTGTGGTCTGGTTGCCCATGTTAACCTAAGCCCTGTGTGTTGTGGTCTGGTTGCCCATGTTAACCTAAGCCCTGTGTGTTGTGGTCTGGTTGCCCATGTTAACCTAAGCCCTGTGTGTTGTGGTCTGGTTGCCCATGTTAACCTAAGCCCTGTGTGTTGTGGTCTGGTTGCCCATGTTAACCTAAGCCCTTTGTATTGCGGTTTGGTTGCCCATGTTAACCTAAGCCCTGCGTGTTGTGGTCTGGTTGCCCATGTTAACCTAAGCCCTGTGTGTTGTGGTCTGGTTGCCCATGTTAACCTAAGCCCTGTGTGTTGTGGTCTGGTTGCCCATGTTAACCTAAGCCCTGTGTGTTGTGGTCTGGTTGCCCATGTTAACCTAAGCCCTGTGTGTTGTGGTCTGGTTGCCCATGTTAACCTAAGCCCTGTGTGTTGTGGTCTGGTTGCCCATGTTAACCTAAGCCCTGTGTGTTGTGGTCTGGTTGCCCATGTTAACCTAAGCCCTGTGTGTTGTGGTCTGGTTGCCCATGTTAACCTAAGCCCTGTGTGTCTGGTCCGGTGTCTGTGTCACCAGGTCTCCCACCAGCCGTGGACTCTCTGGAGTCCTCCGGCCTGCTGTCTCCGAGCAGCACGGTGCGAAGCATCACCCGGGAGCTGCAGCACTCCCTGGACCTCGCCAGCGCCACCAGCGGGGACAAGGTGGTCACAGCCCGGGTAAGACTGGAGACGCAAGCTCCTTTAGGCCGCGTGCAACTCTGTGTTGCCTGTATGTCTGTTTTGACGTAGAATGTGGGCCACGCTGGCTAGTGTAGTGTGTCAGTACCTCCTGTATGTTTTCATGTAGCCTGGTGGCTGTGGGTTACGCTGCCTAGTAGGGATGTTAATGATAAATCATTCATCGATTCATCGCCATTTCAGAATTGAACCGATTAAAAATGTATTAGCCGATAATGTAGCTTTCATGTACCATTTCCTCAAAATGGGTTTGGTTCGGCCTGCCTTGTTAGTCTAGAACTGGCAGTGATTGAGGTTGTGGCACTATTTGTTGAATCTGGACAGGCTGACAAGAACAGCCATTTTGAGCGAAAGCCTGATTGTTTTATTATTCTGTTCCTTTAAAGCGCTTCTGCTTCAGTCAGTTAGCAAATAAGCAAATCAGTTAGCAGTCAGCAAATCAGTTACGAGTTTCCCATAATCGACGGACGGCACTGGAATTGTTTAAATAAAAATGTATAAAAACAAAGACGTGCATTGTGTCATCTCATTCATCATTAATGACTAATCAATTATTGATCGTATTTAACGTGTTCAACTATTTGGCTCACAAAAAATACATGAAATGTGCAGCCCTGCTAGCGCAGTGTGCCAGTGTGTTTCTGATGTGAGCCGGCGGTCTGCGTTCCTCCCCAGGAGAGCGAAGAGGAGCAGGCCTCGACGCCCAGCGGCGAACACACCCCCGGACCCCAGCGGCCGCGCTCCAACTCCGGCCGAGAGCTGACCGATGATGTAGGGTCGTTAACGCATCTCCGCCTGTCTCACTTCAACACATCGGTTTCATTCTCCACTCAATGGAACAATCACACAAAGTACAAATCCACCCCCCCCCCCCCCCCCCCCCCCCCCCCCCCCCCCCCCCCCCCCCCCCCCCCCCCCCCCCCCCCCCCCCCCCCCCCACCCCCCCCAAAAA
>OMKI01034426.1:4880-16628 GCA_900302315.1 Phycis blennoides
TCAGTCCCCCTCCCCCCCCCCCCCCCCCCCCCCCACACACCCCCCACCCCCCCCCTCTCCTCCCCCCCGCCCCCCCCCCCCCCTTCAAGCCCCCCCCCCCCCCCCCCCCCCCCCCCCCCCCTTCAACCTTGGGCCCCCCCCCCCCCCCGACTCTTCTGACCGTCGCTGCGTCGGACGTCGGTATGTTTCGGACAGCATCCAAATCCTGTTCTTCACCTTATCGTCAGGCACCACTTCTTCAAGGACAGCTAAGCGTGCCCGTCTTTAACGGTTTCAGAATCTATGAATGTGTACCGAGAATTCACGCAACAAAGCGGGAGGCGAGGGGCGCTCCGCTCTGGTTTTCGAACAGGAACACGCCATCACAGCTACCCTCCGTCGGCCAATCACAGAGAGGCTCTGCACTCCGACGGGCGCCTGACCCCCACTGGATCTGTTCCACAGAGGTTCGAGTGACGCGTTACGGGGCGCCGTCTGTATCGACTGTATTCTTTTGTCGCGGCGCGAGCCTTGCTGCGGATAAAACGTACAGGCTTTTGTCAAACATTGCATGATGAATATTCAACCCTCCACTTGTCTACTTCTGGCTTCTTCGACGTGTTCATAAAGACATTTCAGCCCTCAAAACTTTTACGCTCCTCACTTTATCCACAGCAGAGAGAGATGGGAACACAGAGAGCCTCGCGCGAACATGGGCAGGTTGTAGGAGTGAGACAAAGAGGATCAAATTTATTTCTGTGGGAGGAAACGGAACTGGCTCAGAAACAGCTTTTGTTCGGGGGAGACTTGATTCTGATTGGGATTCCGGTGTTCTCATAAATAATGAGTGAACAAAATGATCTGCAGACTGCATGTGGACCACAGGCACGCCAACTGAGTAGGCCTCATGATATGGGGTCCACACCAGGGCTGACAGCCGTTTTGATTGAGAGTAGGAGCTTTCTCATGAAGCTCCGTCTGAATGCAAGGCATCAACATGTATCATCATGTAGAAGAGTCTCATCAACTCAACAACTCAACTCAACTCAACTTTATTGTCGTTGCACAAGAAACACAGAGTGATTTTTGGCAGCGAAATGTCGTTGCTATGGTTTCCGGCAGACACAGAGAATAAACAGATGTATAAATAGATCTATAAAAAAAAAAAAAAAAAATACAGAAATAAAAATATAAAACTATGATCAATGTAATATATTAATAAAGTGCGAAGGAACTGGATATAAATTACAGATAATACTAGAAAAAGTGTCAGTGTAGGCATGAGAATAGTATTGTATTGTTAACATTTTAGCAGCAGGGTGGAGATTATTTCACATCAGGGTCATCTTTCTCCTTTTCATGATTCAAATCATTTTATTCAATTTCAAACCACATCATGTTCTGGTGCTGTAACATTGTACTGTAACATCCAAAAAAACCAACAACAACAACAACAACAACAAGCAAGCAAACCTATTCAGGGCCTCAACATTGATTTGTGAAATTCTATTTTTGTGTGTGTGTTATGAACCAAAAAAACTATTGCACACCCCCAGCCGGCTAGGATTTCTATTACAATGTCATCTCCATGCTGTTTTACATTCATACGATCCCGTTCACAAATAACAAGACCAGATTCGTTCTTTCTTCCCTTATTTTCCGTAATGACAGATCAGACGCATCATCCATTCTCAACCATCGCATTCCCGCGCCGGCTCTGATTTGTCCGATTCCCGCTAACCGAAAACGCCCACGGAAAAAAAAACAACCCCAAGAGGACGAAGCCAGCCGACGGGAGATCGTGATCCGGTTCGACCGCGGCCTCGACCGGAAGAAGGGCATTTAGCAGACGCTTCTGTCCAAAGCGACTTACACTCAGTGCATCGGTGGGGTTTGACATGTGGACAGTAGGAGGAGGGGAATCGAGGGTATCGAACCGCCGACCCTACGGTTAGTGGACCACCCGCTCTGTCGACCTACTGAGCTACTGCCGCCCCTGCCACCCCATGTGAGTGCAACCATAGTCCATGTGTTTATGAACCACATATATATATGGTTCATGAACATGGATATGAATAGATCCATTATTAAAGAATCCATTGTGCATTTCACAAATTTTGTGAAATGCACAATGGATTGATTGTGTGTGTGTGTGTGTGTGTGTGTGTGCGTGCGTGCGTGTGTGCGTGCGTGTGTGGGCCAGCTGGTATGGTTGCAACGCTTGGAACATGTTGCAAACTGCCACGGCTTGGCCCAGAGCTGGACATCTGTGGGGATCGAACTGCCGACCCTCCGGTGAGTGGACGATCCCTGCTCTATCCCCCCCACCCTGACCCCGACACGGACCCCCCCGCCACGTACCTCAGGCTGTAGAGGACGTGGCCGTCCGGGAAGACGCGGAGCATGATGTTGTCGGTGGTGGTGTCGTGGATGAACGACCGCTTGGAGTGGACGAAGAACACGTCGGGGACCCAGATCTTCTTCACCAGGCGGCCGTCGAATGTCATGCTCTTGTTGGTGCTGCTGGTGAACGACAGGCGCTCGTCCTTCCAGTAGTGACGGAGGTACAGCGTCATGGTGAAGTCCTGGTGAAACCGTACACACGTTTCAACACGTTTTTTGTCGTACATGAATAACTGGCCTGTGAATGAATGTATTCTCGGCCGCATGCTAGGCGTAGCGCGGTTCAGAAGAATTTTAATTTTTTTTGTATATGTATAGTACAGATGCATGAATACATAAATGATATCAATAAATAAATACATTATTTTCATTTTGGTAGAAGCACCCACACATCACTATTAAACAATTTACCATGATGTCCTCTTTTTATGGTGTTTTTTTGGTGTTACATATCTTTCTTTTTAAAACTTGTATATATTCTCTTCTCTTTTAATTTGTATTCTTATTTTATATCTATTTTTAATATGTATATTTTGTATACGTGTTTATAGCTGTTTTGCACCAGGGATCGAGGGAAACGGCATTTCGGTTTTTGTGTATGTCCTGTACATTCATGAAAATTGACAATAAAGTTGACTTGACTTGACTTGACTTAATTTGGTGCCTTTGCAAAGAGTCGTTTAGCAGTTTCTGAGTCTCTGCGTAGTCACTCTCCTACACCATGTAACGTTTGATCATTGCTGTGCATCACTGTTTGACATTCGTCATCTGTCATTTCAGAAAGAAAAACTAATTGCTTTAATCCAATTTGATTGTACTGTAGTATTTTTAGCATATATTGTCTGCTGGCATATTGTAAAAGTTGAGCCAAAGGTTGATTTATACCTCAGCTATCAGACTAACTAATGACGCAATGATTACTGGATGGATCACTCACCCTTCCACTGCCTGTGTAATTATATATATATCAGGATCATAATAATAACTAGGCTAGTGTTATTTACAGAGTGAATTACGGAGAATTATGTGCCAAAGAATATTGTCACGTATTCATTACTGCAGTCTGTAATGGAGCTGATGTTGTAGAGTTCACGGAACTCTGTAAAACATGGCTTCAATTTACAAGAAAAAGAGACAAAAAGAGAGATAAAAAAACAACAACATATATTCTATTTTAGAATATGCGTACCTTGTAACCAAATCATTAATAAAGGACTTGCTCATTCACACACTGCTAACAGTCATCTGATGGGTACTATTAAAGCACAAGCTGATTGGCTGCTGATGCTGATTGGCTGTGTGGTTCTGATCATGAGCCTGTACCTTGATACCTTGACTGTGCAATTTCCCTTAGGGATCATTAAAGTATTTCTGTCTGTCTGTCCGTCTGTCTGTCTGTGCTAATATTACTTTCCTTGCCTGTAAAAAAATAATAATAATTAAAAAAGGACAAGCTTATTAGCAATTTTCCAGAGCAGAAACCTAATTGGAGCACCTATGATTAGAAGCAGGCGAGCATTCCTTACCATGTCCACTTCAGAGATACTGTCTAAACTCTCCACCTGTACATCCACTCCTACAGGGATGGCTGGCCCTAGACAGGGAACACAGATACAGAAAGCAGGTTTTAGCAATAAAGCACAGTCAAATTTTGTTTTTGATTTTGGTGTGTGGGAAAGTTGGTTATGCGTTGTATGGCCATCTTTGTCATCCAGTGCGTCTTTTCTACTGTGAGGTGTGGTATGTGCTAAGATTACAGCCTTACAATTCAATCTCAACATTGTAACAACATGAACAACATTATATTTTGAAGAACATACCCCAGTGCAATTGCAAAAATAACAAAAAACCGAAGAAACTGCTATTTTTTAAATGATCACGGTTCGATAGAAACACCTGCAATTGCATTTATGTGTCTGTATATGTACAGCTAATATTGTAACAACCTACTGTACTCACAGACTCAAAAGTGGCTTTGCAGTGGGAAATAAACACACCAAGGAGCTTAAATTGTCTGTATATTCCATTGACTCTCAATGATCGTCGCCATTGAGCTGTTGATAGAAAACACCACTTGTCCGCCACACTTAGCATCCCATCTGACACAAGCCTTTAATGACAGCCTGATCGGTGCTCGTATCCGCAGTTAGCGCAGGCCGGCACCGTGTGGTGTGTGCGGTGTGCCCACATGGAAACACAAGGCAATCCAAGGAAAAGGTTTAGAAGTGATATGTACTGGTACATATACAGCAATACTATAATCCTCAAAAGATTAGCAGAGACGCTAAAGGGCAGATTACAGTGGCCAGTTCTTTATGCCGTGAGGAGAACGATGAGCTGTTGATTATTTTAACAATGGCACTAAATGAGGAGATATATACTGTATATATATATTTTTTTTATTGCATCATAGATGTGGACTTTTTCTGCGCAGCTTCCCTTGCAAGTGAGAGGATGAACCTTTTGAGTAAAAACCGATGGGGTCTCTTTAGGTTTTTCTTTTCAATTGATAGATCACAGCAGACTTTGATATCAAAGCTGCTCTCGCAACACTGAAATAGGCCAACTGTAAGTGGTTCTCGATGACATTCTTCCTCACATGGTTGCAAATTAACATTTTTGGCAGAGCCAAACTGCATTTAATCAATGGAGAGTGGTAATTGAGCTTTTGGCACAAAAAAAACGGCTAAACCTCTTCCCCTACATTCCATATGTTGGACAGTGTGTGTGTGTGTGTGTGTGTGTGTGTGTCAAGAGTAGCATTTAGCTGAATTCAATGACAGAATTGAGAATTGGCCTAATGATGGGTCTGTGTAGGTGTATGACCTGTTACCATATTAGGTTTGCTTCACCGACTGAAAATGAAAATGAAACAGAGAGTGGGGAATATGCTTGGAATGCTGCTTGTGTGGAATGTTTGTTATGTTGCACACCATTTTGTCAGCAACACTGACCCCTCACCAGTGTCTATTCCTCATTGATGCATTGCACACCAACCTGCCTATGGCCTTGGTTTGGGCATGATCCAATATTTCTAGACCGACCTTAACTAACTCTGGGCCAACCACAAAAAACGTAGCCGACTCATGAGGCTCATCTATCGATGAGCCACATGAGCCTCCTTTATCATTCTGTCTCAGGATCATCCTCCAAGTTAAAATAAGACATCATGGGCAATGCAAAAATGAAAGGGCTATGCCAAGGACTTGATCAATATTGCTTTCTCCCTGGTTGCGGATTGACATGTTCTTAAAAATACGTTTCTATGACTTATATCTACATCTATATCTGGTTTCTCTTTTGGAGGAATGATGATCGAAGATTGCTCTAAGACAGTGACATTAGTATAGCAGAGAAAAGTGCCGGTAAAAGACACCATGGCATGAGTAATTAGCTTTCACTTTCTCGGTTCATTTGACATTTGGTCATATTAACCACCCATGCAAATATTGTCCACAGCGACCTCCACATTGAGAACACAGTGTCGACATTTCAACATATAGACATAACATATAGTACGAGTGTGTTCGTCCTACGATGACGGAAAGGGGCTACATAATATAAACGTGTTTCTGCCCCCTTCTCATGCCTATGCAAAGTGTGCAAAAGGCTGGGACGCAATTGGCTAATGCATTTTTCCTTTTTCATCGTTTCCTGCAACGCTATCTCTTGTGGTAATTAGCTGTTTTACTTCCCATGCCTTATCGAGGTAACAGCTATAGGTGACGCTCTCAATGCTATTTAACAGGCAATTTTGTCTTTAAGTCTGCTGCTGCAGAATGGAGTGAAACTGTATGCACGCCCCCACACACACAGGCGCACATGAAGAAAAAACGCACTCAGCCAGGTAATCAATTAGTCAAATCAACCGCTGCTAATCTGTGAAAGAACGCGAACAGCGACGCAGGAGAATAAGAACATGGCCGCCCGGTTGTCGTAGAGACAATGACACAGGGGGAGAGAGGCAAACTCGCGGCGCATGTTAGCTGCTGTCGGGAGCCGTCTTTGTTTTTGAAACAACAGGGTTAATCCAGTATTTATGAGACCTTGACTTGAAAGAAAGCACTCGACTATCTCAGACCCGAGACTTTTTTGGTTGTTGTTTGTGTCATTCTCATTCCCGTGGCCGTCGGCTGTCTCCAGATCCGCGACGTCGTCTCCTGCAACAAACGGCAGGAATTCCGAGAGGTATTCATATTCATGGCCGTGTTTGACCCGAGGTTGTGCGTCGGGTTTACAAATAAGCTGCTGTACCAAAATCAAATCCACAAATACATCCGAGCTCCGCACATCGCCTGGCTCTCTCTCCGGTACACTTCTGGAGGAGTTATAAATATTTCACGTCAGCTGTCATGGAATTGAACAGAGACCTCGGGGAGACTTACAGTAGGCTGCATCCCTCCTTCGACCGAGGCGTCGAGGAAACTGACCGCCACAGAAACATCAATCATTTGGACACCCTGACTGGCAACCCTGACCCTGGCTTTTTATTTATTTTTTCCCCTTGTTGACTTTCCCCACCAATGTTCCTACTTTTCAAAAGTATGGCAGAAACATGTGAAACGAATGGAAATTTACCTTTTGATATATATATTCTGCGTCTAAATATACTCAACATCATTCCCTGACGGCAATTTCGTTTGAAACATTTTTGGGTTTGGATTTCAGAAATTCAAGCTCAGGATGTGAAAAACAACCAACTTGAAATATTCTCTATTCTCTAGGTTTGATCCTAATGCGTTTGCTAATTTAGCGAGTGACGGTGTGCCATATTTCTATGATTACTGGTGGCTTGTGTTAATCTTGACAGACTGCCTGGGGGAAACTCCTTACTCCACCTGCGAGCAGGTACTTCATCAGCTGAATGATAAGCGATGTTCATTCCAACCACATTTCGTTTGTTTTGTTTCAATGATGTCTCATTTACACACTATAGTCAATCATTTCAATAACAGGCAATGGGGCTGGCGTAAGGATCTTGCACCAGCAAATGAAACCTCATCCACCCTAGTACGACACCTGGAAACCAAACACTATTCCTATTAACATAGTCTTGACACTATGGCTACTAATGGGCTACTACGTCTCTGGAACCACAATGCAACACTGCAATCCATTCTCTTCCTTACACGGTCATCCATCAAAATGTTACCTCCCGATGAAAATGATCCAAACACATTAAGTGCGCCCATGGACGTGGCACGAAATGTATCTCTCTTCATAAACAAGTGTCACACGCGCGATTTCTTCCGTCACCCGTGGTGACTCTGTAAATGGAGAGCAGACGGATCTGTCTCTTTACAGACAAAGCTTGAACAGCTCAGCTACAAACAGATCTGTCACTGGGGGGGGGGGGGGGGGGGGGGGGGGGGGGGGGAGGGGCCCCTGCAGACTGCAGGGCAAAGCCGGGCTCTGCGCTACGCTAACAGCGACACAAGCTAAATGATCCAAGAACACCAGGGCTTGCCGCGCCCGCCGCCATTGCTATTTCAGTCAACAACAAATTAAGCCCGCATCTCCAGGAGACATCTGGCACACTTTTTCGCCCGTCCATCAGCGGCGGGCGGCACTTAAAGCTTCGGCCACAAACAATACAACAAACCGCGGGCTAATGTTCTAATGTTCCCCTGGGGGCCCGCGGCGGCCTCGCGCTCGCAGCACTGCACACTCACGGGGGTTAACGTGTCAATCTCAAGCACTGGACCGAGGCCAGCGCCCGTCCGTGACATTTTCAGTTGGCAGATGCTTTTCATCAGTGGCGGTCCGTCTTCCGCCAGTAGATAATGGCGTTGCATTATGAGCCCGCAGTGGATGGTTGCACTGTATTCACTTGGTTAGAAGCGTTATTGGTCCGTTAATGAGCGGAAGGTCAATGGATTATTCCACTCTTGCCTTTGAAGTGGCGTCGGCGTGAACGCAATCTCCTAATTGAATCGCGGCGGTCGCGGCGGCAAGCCGATGGCAACTATCACCGTCCCTGCGTGCGTCTGAAGGTGATAATAACGTCATGTCATAGGACTATCACGCCGAGGTATGGTATGCCCCCACCCCCCCCTTCATTCACCGCCTCGAGGCTTGTGATGTTCGGGAACCTTGAAGGGGAATAAAGGGGAACGTGATCCCCAGACTCCACAAAAGGAGTCGACAACGTTGCGTGGCTTTTTCAATGTCGCAGAAAGAATTCAACCGCCATCGCCTCCATCCGCTCCTCGTCCGGGTCGGAATGCAATTCGGAGCGCCGTATGTATTGCACCTACTTACGTGGGAGCACTTGCACATACGGCCCCATGTTTTCACACTCCGGCTGCGCTATTACACTGTCGACCATTTTCTCATTCATCTTTTGTCGGAGAGGAGGGGGAGGGGGGGGGGGGGAGGGGGGGTCACTCGGGATCAAACCCGAGATGTATTACTCAGAACCGTGGGCTTCCAAGACATTCTGCCTCCCCTTTATGTGCGCGCTTTTTTATCTCCGCGCTCACCTCCACCCAAAGTATTTCCAGCATCCTCGTCTTATCAGCGCTGACGCATTCAGCGCGAGGCCAAATACTCATCAGAGGACCCGTTGAGGATGCGAGCGCACTTTGTTCGTTTTTTTTGCTACGCGCGTGCGTGCTTACGTGTGCGTGCGTGCGTGCGTGTGTCCGTTTGTGTGCGTGTGTGTGCGTGTGTGTGCGTGTGTGCGTGTGTGTCCATGCGTGTGTGTGTGTGCCGGTGTGTGCGTGTGTGTCCGTGCGTGTGTGTGTGTGGGTGTGTGCGTGTGACGTGTGCGTGTGCGTGTGTGTGTGCGTGTGTGCGTGTGTGTCCGTGCGTGTGTGTGTGCGGGTGTGTGCGTGTGTGCGTGTGTGCGTGTGTGTCCGTGCGTGTGTGTGTGTGTGGGTGTGTGCGTGTGACGTGTGCGTGTGTGTGTGCGTGTGTGCGTGTGTGTCCGTGCGTGTGTGTGCGTGTGTGCGTGTGTGTGTGTGTGTGCGTGTGTGTGTGTGTGTGCGTGCGTGTGTGAGTGCTGTGTGTGTGTGTGTGTGTGTGTGTTATTGTCTGTTTGTGTGTGAAGTGTACTACGTGTGTGTGTGTGTGTGTGTTTTTGCGTGTGTGTCCGTGCGTGTGTGTGTGCGGGTGTGTGCGTGTGTGCGTGTGTGCGTGTGTGTCCGTGCGTGTGTGTGTGCGTGTGACGTGTGTGTGTGTGTGTGTGTGTTCGTCGTAGGGGTAGTCGCGGTGCGCGGAACCAAGACGGCGCCCGCCCGCCCGCTTTTTGCCATCACGCCCGCCAACGTCCCCCGCCCTCTGACCCCGTGACCTCTGTGACGAACGCAGAGTCGGTTGCATCATTTTTTCACCACCCCCGTTTCAAACCCGCGCGGGCTCGGTCCATTCAATCCCGGCCGACAGCCAGGCAGAGCTCTGCAGGCCCACATCAAATGATCTGGCCGGAGGGGGGGGGGGGGATCCCCTGCCACCGCCGCCCACGCCCACGGATTAGCAACAGGCTTTAATGTGTTATCTTATACCGCAGATTAAGTGGCGCCACGCTGCCGTCCATGTATCCACCGCCACTGCCTTCTGGCTGTCCCCGTTGATGAGGAAATAAAGCACTGAATACATTTTAAATAATAATGTAAACGGCTTGGCGCCGTACCTCACGACGCTGTAACGCGCCGTGCCGGCAAAGTCATTCAAGGTAAAGAGCACTTCTCATATTATGCGCCCCCCCCCCCCTCCCCCTCCTCCCCCACCACCCCCCCCCCCCCCCCCTCATGTCACTATAGCAGTGTGCATGTTCAAATCCTTTGGCATCATGTTCTGGATGGGAAACATCAAATGTTTTAGTTTCTAGTTTGTGGTTGTGGCCTGTTTGCAGCAAACACAAACACAAACGTCCCCCCGCTACCCCGACGACATATTTTTGTATCAAACAATCCCTACTTCAGAGGGGCAAAAAAACATCAAACAAGAAGAATTGTGGACCCCCCCCAACCCCCCCTCCCCCCATCTCTAAAGCCCAATGCCAATTGAGCGTGTTTGCGGGATTATCCCAAACACGCAATGTAGACACCATTTTGATATTCGGTAGTTCTGCATCTCGCGGCGGGGCAAAAATGTTGAGGTTTCTGCACCGGCCGAGGACTACACACTCACACGGACCGCAGAAACCGTGGGCAGAAATTCACGCGAAGCCACTCTCAGAAGAACCACACCTGTTGCTTCCAACGGGATCCCGACGTTTAACCCTCTGCGCGACGAGCGAGGCAGAGCGAAACGTGACTGATGACGCAAGCCTGTGTGGTTCCGCTCTGATCTTGGCGCGCCGCGCGTCACCCGCGCCGACGAGTTTGTCCGCGGCGGTGGTGGATGGATGGTGTAGGAAGAAAGGTGGAAAAAGCGTGTTACCTCTCCGAGCTCGCGTTGCGTTAGAAGGCTGCTCAAGGAACGCGGGTTTCTCTCTCTCTCTCTCTCTCTCTCTCTCTCTCTCTCTCTCTCTCTCTCTCTCTCTCTCTCTCTCTCTCTCCTCACCTACAATCGAAAGCGACTAAAATAATTCCGAGTTATGGATCGCGCCAAACTGCTTCACGCAACATCTTCTCTTCAGATGCAAATTAGACAGTTTAAAAGGAGCGTCCCTGCGCGGGGCTCATTTGCCATTAGCAGAGATTGCCCCCCGTTTTTGACACAGGTTGTGCGCGTAGGTGTATACCGTTTATTTTTTTAAGTAGCTGTGGTCATACCCTATTTAGCACTTTAGTACTAATCTACAGTACGTCATTGTTTCCCATTGGAAGACGTTCTCTTCCCCCTGATTATACATGTCCTTTTTTCTCTCCATTCAGATTTCAGCTGTGAGTCACAATTGTCTTCATATTGTTCAGTACATTTTTTTTAACAATGGCCCTAAAATGTACTCGATGAGGTAGGACGAGTGCTACTCCAGGATATGCACAAAAAACCACAACAACAACAACAACAACAACAACAACAAAAACAACAGTGGACACACTGTTAATCAACCGAGGACTCTCTATCATTATGGATAACACGATAAGGTCAAACAACACGGCGGGGAGTTGGCATGCAGCCGTGCAGCACGGCTGGGAACACCTCGGCCCAAATCACACGTTGCAGGCTGCACTTTCCGCGGTGACACCGCGACGCGTCAAACTAAAGTGTCCGCCGCTGCGCTGTCGGTCAGAGGGCGGCGTGGGACCCCGTGGGACCCCGTGGAGTGACGCGGGCTCCCCATCATCCCCACACTCAGGACACATCAAAGAGGCTCCCCGTACTGAAGGCTGGTGAAAGAGTCGCTGACAAGCCAGCAGGTCGTTTTAGACTCAAAGGAGTTGGGGTGATGGTGTGTGTGTGTGTGTGTGTGTGTGT
>OMKI01034738.1:3423-16529 GCA_900302315.1 Phycis blennoides
CTCCCCCCCCCCCCCCCCCCCCCCCAGCATCTGTGATTTGGTGGTAAATACATAATGATATGCTTGTTGAGTCCTGTGGTTGCCATGGTATTTGATTGACGGCTACACGGGGAGCTGCAGACAAAGACAGGAGACAATGCGCTACAAAAGACATAGAAAGAGAGAGGGAGAAAGAAAGACTGAATAAATAAGACAGGGAACAGCGCCGCCTCTGGTGAAACGTGGCTATTGCAAATATTGTTCCTGATAGAATGTACATGGTACCAAGTGATGTAAAGTACGTAAAGATTCTAAACATTTGAAAAAAAAAATTGTCCCTTCTTTTCTCACCACAGGTCTCGTTGTTGCCAAGACATCTCCGAAATCACCACGGCAACAAACTGAACACACCCCGGCGGCCATGCTTCCGCCCCTTCCCACCGCCCAGAGCGTGGACACCACGCCCACCTCACCGGGGCTCCACCCACAAGTTCCCACCCAATCGTGCTCTCCGCCTGCGAACGCGCTGGTGTCACAGGGCGCGCTAGTGGTTTACACCGGCCCCCTCCTCCCCAGCCCCCTCCTCCCCGGTTGGAGTCCAGATTCCACTCTTAAGACCCAGGGGAGCTCCGCGCTGGGCAGGCAGGAGGAGGAGCAGCAGCAGCAGCAGCAGGAGAAGGATGTGAAGGATGAGGGTGAGGTGGTGGAGGAGGAGGAAAAGGGAAGCAAGAGGAGCAGAAACAAGCTGCAGCTCCACTGTCCGCTGTGCAAAGTGACAGTGAACTCCAACTCCCAGCTGGAAGCCCACTGCCTAGGTACGTAGAGCCCGTCTGCAGTGTTACACAGCCCCACTGCAGTGGTTCCATAGACTCATTGCAGTGGTACGTAGCCCCAGTGCGGTGGTTCCGTAGTCCCGCTTCAGCAGTACTTGAACTGTAGCTACATACCCCACTGCAGTGATACATAGCCTAATTGAAGCCATACCTAGCCCCACTGCAGTGGTACCTAGCCCCACACTAGCTACATAGCCCACTGCAGTGATACATAACCTCATTGAAGCCATACCTAGTCTCACTGCAGTGGGTCTAGGGAACCCCTGCAGTGGTATGTAGCCCCACTGCAGTGGTTCCATAGTCCTACTGCACCAGTAATCTGCCCCACTGCAGTGGTACCTAGCCCAACTCTAGCTACATAGCCCACTGCAGTGATACATAGCCTCATTGAAGCCATACCTAGTCCCACTGCAGGGGTTCCATAGACGCACTGCAGTGTTACCTTTTTCCACTGCAGTGGTTCTATAGCATCAATGCCAATGGTTAGCCCACTGCAGCAGTAATTAGGTGGCTTTTGTTCAACTCTGTAGTTTAATAATGTAAACGTTGCAAGTGTTCATCCTTTCCTGTCATTGGTGGGATCAGGCTCCAGGCACAAACAGATGCTGGATGGTCAGAGCGGTGGCAGCACCCAATTGCAACGCAGAGTCAAGGTGACATCATCACCTCGCCCAGCATGCCGGACAAAGTCGTGGACAGGCTTCAAGACCAGAGCAGGGGCGGGTCCAACCAGTCAGCCCTTCCATTGTGAACTGTGCCAGCTGTCCGTCAACTCTGAGTCACAGCTTAAACAGGTACGGAGGCGGGACCTCCTCTCATCTCCCTTTCACATTATGTGATTGGTTACTCTATTGGTAAGCTATATATATATTTGTATTTTTTATGAAAGTCCCCAGGTATCAAAACAAAACTATTTACTGGGTATTTATTTCTTTGATGTAATTTTTTTTTTTTAACTGAAAACAATGTATGTGTGCTGTATGCTCTGTATGCTCAATCTGTTCAACAACAAAGTGCAACCAATCCGTGTGTCCGCTTGTCTCTCCTGTCTCCTTCAGCACATGAGCAGTAGGAGACACAAGGAGCGTGTGAGCGGGAAGCCGTCCAAGCCCAAGTTCACTCCCTACGCTAAGGTCCAGCCCAGCACGCTGCTAGCGGTGAGCATTCATAGATCCTAGAAAGATGAGCTGAGGGTGAAAGTTCTTCCAGGTCCGGTGCAGATGCCACCTCTCTATTCAAAATAGTTCAAATAAACATCCCATAGAGGAACTGGGGCCTCGGGCCACGACTCTTCACTTTACACATGACTTATCATGGTCTTAGACAGGGCCAATGTATCCACGTACGCAGACGATGCCACACTGTACGTGTCAGTTACGACTATCAATGACTTGTCTGTCACTCTGAACAAAGATTTACAGCGTGTCAGGTGTCAGGTGGTGAACATCTCAAAGACAAAGTCTATTTTAGGTTCAAATAGTATGGTACATTCAAATGAAAAGCTTAAATAGTATGGTGTGGTAATAGTATGGTACATTCAAATGAAAAGCTTAGTTTTATCCCTGAATGTGGTCAACATTGAGCAGGTGGAAGAAACCAAGTGGCTTGGTGTCACATTAGACAACCACCTGTCAAATTGATTGTCGGGACGTCGTCGGGGATCTTAGGGATGGGTTAACCCTAACCCTAACCTACTAACCCTGATGTTAACTGTAACCCCTATGCTAATGCTATATAGCAATGCTCACTATTGTGGGTGAATTTTAGTTAATTCTATTTTAGTTAATAACTGCTAATTCTAAATTCTAACTTTAGTTAATTCTAACTGCATTAACTAATGTTAATGAATGGGTTATTATCAGTATGATAACAGATTATACGAATAATATGATAACAGATTTAATACCTTTAAGATATATCACCTTCAGAGGAGCCAAAGTGTCTCTCGTGTGATCAACGTTGTTGAGTTGATGACAGTCAATTGAAAGAGCAGCAATCTTAAGTTTTTGGCCTGTCTGCATTTGTCGGTTTTAAATGAATGAGAGAAAGCCAAGCTGAAGTCTAACCCTACGTGTTGACCTATTTGTGTCCTCATGCAGACTAAACTGGCCCTGCAGAAACATCTGTCCAAGGCACTGCCGCCAGGCTTCCTGCCCAGTCCCTTTAACCCCGCCGCCCTCTGCACGATAGCCTCGGGCCCATTGGCTCTGAGGGGCCCCCATGGTCCCACAGCCTTCTTCCAGGGGCCTCTGATCAGCCCCACACTCTTCAGGCCTGCCCCCGGACCCCTGCGAGCCACGCACACACCCATCATCTTCTCTCCATACTAGCCATGAAGCCACAACCTGCTAACTTTAAACTACACCCAGCCTAGTCATGGATGGGCTAGCATAGGCTACTAGCACTACAAGCCAGGAGCTAATCAAGTGATGCCTAGCCATGGCTTTTCTAGCATGACAGTTCTAGCTAGATCAAGCTATACCTAGCCTAGCCATGACTTGGCTAGCATAACGGTACTAGCAAATGGCTATCAGGCTATACCTAGCCTAACTGAGGTTAGCATAAGTGTACTAGCCAGTGGCTTATCAAGCTATAACTAGCATACTCCACACTGGGCTAGCGTTACAGTATAGCCATTGGCTAATCAAGCCAGCATAACGTAACTGAGTTAGCATAGCAGTACAGCCTAGACAACCGTTGATGGACACCCCGTTGGGCAGGTTTCACGTCATGACTAAAGTATGCAAACTCCTTCAGCGATTGGATTTAGATGTGAAACTCTTGAGTGACCGTGACGTCCCAACCATACATCAAAGTTCCCCTGCTCTGATCAGCTGTTCGCCTGAAGTTCCTCTCAAAGCCATGATGACAAGACAGATTTCTGTTTTCTTAATAAGACCTTAATAGTTTAAATATAGATTGTCTGTGTTCATGTTACATATCAACGTTGCCAATTACCCCCCCTCCACCACCCCCACCACCACCATCCCTTTTCCTTCTAAAGATTTCTCAAGTGTGCTCCAAGGGAACAAGTACAATATTTTCATTTGTGTTTTTCTGTTTTGTTTACATTTCAATTCATTTCTGAATAAAATTCCTTAAGAGGATACATCCATTTTGCAAGACAGTGAGGGTAGACGCGGTGTCATAGCTACTGTGCGCTATGCTTGAAGATCGAATCAGCCAAGAAGACATTTGACCCGTTAGCCTTTCCGGGGAACGTGTGGCAATCAGTCATAACCCTTCAACACAAACGCCAGAGTCCTTACAGGGGGAGACCACCGGTGGGCTTAGGGACTTTAAGCAGACACTTTTATCCAAGGTTTTGGATTTGCAGTGAACTCAGCCTCGTAGCATTAAGGTAGCAGGTAGTGGTTCAGGGCATCGTGACCACGGATGCCTGCAGGTAAACGGCAATACTGCTGAGGTTGACGTTTGGGCACCTTTTGGCTGTGTTGTGTGGATCCACTCTGGCCAAGAGAGTGTCTTTCCTGGACTCCGAGCCATAAAACCAACATATTATCAAAAACATACAGCAGCTGTGTTTTTTTAACCTCATATGTATAATATATATGTTAAGACAGATTTTCTAGAAAATTAATATAGTATTTGATCCTCGATCCATCCACATCGTTTGTTACTAACGCACAACTAATTATATGAAATTCTAACTTTATTGCAGACTCAGAAGAGGTCCATAGTAGACAGCTACAGCCATACAGACTAGAGAAATGTATATAAAAGTCACTAAGTTCCCATGGTAACCATGGCAACTTATTTCCCCATCTTAAAAGCCTGCTTAAAGCGACCGACGCCAGTGCCCCCCGCGAACTGGATGCGAATCTGGCGCTACTGGCCCCCCAGGTTTGTTCGAACTACGACGACGGACTTCCCAAAGCACAATTCATGCATCGAACTTTTCTGCATTTGACCATCGCTCATGACCTGACTTGGCAAGTTGGTGCGCTAACGCGTACAAACATACAGCCGGCACTGTTATGTCTTAACGCACGTGGCAACAGCCGCATTGCGTCGCCGTCTTTATACGACATGCCACCTGTAGTCTTTGCATGCTAGATTTTCCTGTAGCTGCCCCACCAGCAGTTTGCGGTGCCACGTGGAAGGCCTGAAGCAATTAACACGTCTCATTAACGGCACACGCGTGAACTTTCTCATCAACATAATTGCTGGTGCAATTTTGCGCCATTTGCTGACAAATGTAGATAGATAGATAGATAGATAGATGGATACTTTATTCATCCCGAGGGAAATTTTTTGAAATGTCGGCGTTGTCGGTGAGGTCATGGGTGATACAAGATATTTGACCTCCTCACGTTCATTGATTTCGGATTCAACAGTCACGTTGTTGCTTTTTATCGCATCACATTTTGCATCATGCGTATTGCATTACATTTGACGTCATCGTCAACACCACACTGGCAGCATACTTGCAGTCACCGTTGCAGGCGGGCACCCTCCATCTTCCCGGTCATCTGCATGCATTAGACTGTGCTTCAGTACCGACCACGCAGTGTTATACCCGTTCAATTGTACTAATAGATCATCGTTGGTTGAATAAAACAGGTGATGAACCTCCACCCTGCCTGAGCCCATTGCCAACACAAAAAGGAGCAGGCACAGTTTTCCTCCCGTGCAGTCTGCGTTGTTTGCTGTGCAAACCAGAGTACCAATAATCGGATGATATGCTTACACCTTTAAGGCACATTTTAGTGAATCATTTTTCATGATTAACTCTCAACTATCAAAGACAGCGCTGAGGCAAAATGAGGCCTCAATAAAACACATACATAGAAAAGACATTAGGCTGCTGTATTTAGCTACTATTTCCTTCAGGGCAAACACACACACATATTTGCCATGCTTGTTTTTTAAAAGGCAAATTGGTAATTACTGGTGAGAATGCAGTTCTATCTGAAGTTCTCTCAGCTCAGGCTGAAGTTTTATCTGCTCAGCGGGATTCTCAATGACGCAAATCTTTTCCATTTAGTTTTTCTCATTGCAGATACTTTACTGGCCGTTGCCATTTTTTGACTTGAAGCAAGGCTTGCATAGCTCTAAATAGAACAGATAGTATGTTGCATAACTAGTACACCCTGTAAGCAAAGTCTTAAGTTTTCATCCCATTTTGCTTTCGTGGGCCGAGTCCAATGACTGCATTATTGTTTTTTCCTTAGACTAGTCTTCTGTCCTACTCGGATATAATACAATCCCATTGCCGTTTGAAGTGATTTATACTTTTAATGAGGTTAGGAGGCGTCAGATCTTCTGAGTGTACCTCCTTGGCCTAACCCCGCCATCGTCATTTAAGAGCTTTGTCTTATCTACACGGCATCTGAAAAAGTGTCAGAAGTAGTTTTTCCAGTAGTTCCCCAAAAAATAAACGACATGCATTTTTTTCCCTTAAACGGATGGTGGCGGTGTTGAGCCATAAAGAAGAGCTGATCTTCTGGAAGATCAGAGGCGACGATCAGAAGCGTTCTAACCGCATTAACCTTTTCGTTTTCGGGGGCCCAATGCGGGCTTCTTTTCGTGGGTCCCAAAATCCCTGGGGACAACCGTGGGTACTTTAGGTAGAGAAAGAAAAATGGTGTAAAGAAACACATCTCTCTTCCACCAGATTGTGTCAAACCATCTCAAGCATTATGTCTTTTGAAGTCGTATCAAGTGTTACCTAGTAAATCCCATGAATTGCAGAATTTATTGTACATTCATTCATTGCAATAATGTAAATTATTATTCATTAAGAGAACAATGTCTATAAATTGCTGTATATTACACTATAAATTATACTTTTTTTCATACAACTGTGTTTGTTTCTTACGAAATGAATTCGGCGGGAGGGGCCCACCCCTAAAACATATGAGAGATAGGCCTAACTGTTTATTTACGCTTGTTTATTTATACTGTTTATTTTCCTGTGCGTAAAATGGAAATAAAATGCCCATTCAAACAGAAAATATCGCTGATTCGTCAAAACTTTAATGACCTGTTAGCCTTGCATAGAAAGTGGTCGTTAGAAAGTATGTGACTGCCATCTACTGCAAAAAAAAATATCTATCCGAAATATGGGCAACAAATTATTAATTATTTAATTTGTATTACATTTTTATATTATATGATGTTTTATTTTTGTTTATCTTTTTGAAAGTTAACATGTCTGGTATAGTAGGCTACAGAGTTTGATGAAGATATATGAAGATATACATCTCAATATGAATACATGAATATAAAACACAACAAAAATGGTAGAGGGCAGATAAAAGACTATTGGCCCACCAGGATTTGCGTCAAGAAATAAACAAATAAAATAGAAGTAAAACTAAAACGTTTGCATCAATTAAGAGAAACCGGTTCCTCATGGTCTCTCGGAAGTGGCGTCACTCGGATTCTCTCGGCTCCTCTCGGGAAGATGGCAGCTGTTGACATCGACATGCCGATGGAACCCGAAACGGGGCCACAGATCCTCAACCTAAAGGACCTGGAACGGTACAGATACGTTTCTGTTTGTCACCTTTTGATCCGTTTTAGACACACAATTCAATAGGGTTTGGGGTTTTGCCCAGATATCGCCGTGCGGGATTTCTCGGCTACGGGCACCCCTGACCCAGTTTAGTTCCCTGCCGGGCCTTAAGCTAATGCTAATGCTAACGCTGATGCCAATGGCAGTGCTATGCTAACCAGATAGCGGTAGAAGATAGCAACAACGCGGTGCGGCTACAATTAGGCCGGTTTTAGGTTCATTTTTGTGTTGATTTTTGTTCAGAAATGTTCGTTGCTAAATGACAAGACAGGACATTTGTTCATCGTTGAATAAACCTCCAACTACTCGTATTGTGTAGACTATCCCTATGACTGCTACTCTGTACGCTACGCACATTGTGGGTACTCGAGGGTTTCCTGAGATATTTTTGGTAGTTTTTACTCTTAATTATGTTATTTTTTATTTCTTATTATTTTTTTTAATTCCTATTCGCATTACTGCCAGCCATTACATTACAACAGTCATTTCCCTTTTTTTTTTTGTTAAAGAATATCTTATATCAATTGAAATGATGCACGGTGGCATCCTTTCCCCAGACTTATTTGCTCCTAAACTAAACACCTGCTCTCTGGTTTAGTCCTCGTAGAGTAGACCAACATCATGGTTGAGTTGTCAGTTGACTAATAATGCAACTGATGGTACAACGGGGTGTACAGCGTGTTTGACAGAACGCAGGGGGAATTACGCTCCCGCTGTCGATCAGTCTTCCAGAACTTTCTAGGCAGTGGACTATAATAGACTGTTATAACCCCAGCCGTAAATATGTCTAAATAAAAACTTTGACACATTTGAATTTAAACAAACTGTTGTCATCTCTTTAACATGTTATGTTTAATAAAACAAATGTGTTTTTATAACAACTTTATTCCTTGCCCATTATTGTGTGTAATAGAGATGCAATGTTTCTGCGCTGCATTATTTAGATACTTCAAACTTGCTTGATTTTTGATAACAAGGTTTTCCTCTGCTCACACTATCTCTTACCAGGCCTGTAATACGTGTTGGAATTTGGATTTTCTCATCAATATTGTGTTGTTTCAGTGTGTTGATGTCTGATTTCTCTGCAAACAAAAATTACGATCCTGCATTCTCCACTTCGCAGTGAGGCGGAGGGCTTCAAAGAGGAGGGAAATGCGTTCTACATCAATAAAGATTACTCTGAGGCGTTCAGCTGCTACTCCAAGGCCATCGGTGAGACCGTCACTCTGTACTTGTTGCCACTTCATTGCCACTGTGGGGGGAAGGAGTAAGGAGCTGTTTATGCGGGAGGGACAGACGTTGCCGGGCTGTAACGCAAAACACAAACTGTCATGCGCAAGGTTTTCAGGATGCCGCTCGACTGACATCAAAACACAGACCAGGAGACAACAACGCCATTATCGCTGGTGTTGGGGGGGGGGGGGAGGGATTTACCAAAGGCCAAATGCATCACACGACCCCACTTTGTTTCTGTGGTAACCTTACGTAAGCTAGCCTGAACCTGATGTCAGTGTGGGCTATTCAGCCCAACAGCCATCAGGTAAATTCCTGTAGTTTGGAGAGGGACAGGTTTGAAAATATGTTTAAAATGGGTAGATGGGTTGTAACAGGAGTAATAACCCTTACCCTGGAATGGGTTAACCCATGCTAGGCAATGTTCAATGGTCTGTTGTCCACTGGCATAGTACAAAGTGTGCCTGAGTCATGTTTTATTGGGACAATCTCCATGTCTGCTTTTCCGCTATGACTAAGATGATGACCACCGTGTTTGACCCTGTTCTTTTCTTTTACTTTTCAAGATGCCTGCCCCAAAAATGCCAGTTACTACGGCAACCGGGCCGCCACGCTGATGATGCTGTGTCGCTTTCGAGAGGCCCTTGAGGACTCCCAGCAGGCCGTGCGGCTGGATGACTGTTTCATGAAGGTGCGTTTTTAAATGCTGGCCGACAAGCATATCAATTATGGCTACCGCAATTTCACTGGAGTAATTGGTTAATGTAAAATCTCTTTACTTGATGAATAAGAGTTTTTTTTTTTTTTTTTTCAATGGATTTATCCATTTTGTTTCTAATAAAGTTCAATGGGTTAAAATATGTTTATCTTAATGATGCCTAATGGCAGCATGGATGAGATCCCCCTGCTTTTGGATCAACTCACTGGTCAAACCCCGAGTCGTTTAGGACAGCCGTCCAGTGGAAAATGTCCAAAGACACCTGGCGTTGAACCTTGATGAGTGTTCATATGTTAATGTATGGTAGTGCTTCCAATTATCACAAAGAGTGTCACAAAACAGCTGTGCTATGCACAAACACGTGGGGAGAAACACACAGTGTCTCTATTCTGAAGGACGCAGCCAAAGGGGGGAAAAAAAATAAATCCTCCATACTGTTTTATTATATAGATGGATCGATATCGATATCTATGTTATAAACCCTGGGTGACTGTCCGATGAGCGTTCAGTGAAATACTGACTTGTAAGATTTATCCAACAGACAGCTGTATGCCTGTTGAAAGTGTTGAAATACCAGTTTGTTCTGGATTTTCTGTTTGACCAGTGAGTTCCAATGTTGTGAATGGTGCGAATGCCTAGCGGTTAAAATGATTGAAATGCCTGCAGGCAGGCACATGCACAGGAATGTTTTCAGCTTAATTTGACCTTCATAATCGTTTTAAATGCCGGATTTCTGAAGCCTTACACCTAATGCGCCTAATGTACCTGTTATGAAATGTCAAGTGAGTATCAAGGACTTATTTTAGTATACAATCAAACCTAGGTTTTTCTCTCAGAAGACTTGTGCGTGTGCGTGTGTGTTCTTGAGAAACCTCTTCCCTGACACTTGTTGACCGCGCACCAAGCCTCTTGCACAAGCGCTCCGAGCGGAAGGCTGCCCGTACGATCCCAAGGGCTCTTACCCAAGTGATGCGTGCGGCCGCATAACATCTGGCCGCCGCACCAGTCCCTCCCTCCCGCGTTCTCAACCCTCCACCTGTCCTCCCTGCTCCACAGGGCCACCTGCGAGAGGGCAAGTGTCACTTGTCTCTTGGCAACGCCATGGCGGCCAGCCGCTGCTTTCAGAAGGTTCTGGAGCTGGAGCCCGGAAACATGCAGGCCCAGCAGGAGGTATGTGGTCCGCCTGTCAGTCACTTGCCGTCTATTCACCGGCTGATCCTAGCCCTCCCTTCTGGTTGGATCGGGGAGTATGGCTGTCCATCCTTTGGTGAACCTGTAGTGTATGGTCAGGTGGTTCATACTATATAAGGAGATGTATTGTTTCTGGTCAGCTGTTCACACTATGTAAAGGGAGATGTATGTTTTCCTTGACGCCGTCTGCAAGGAACGCAAGTTTATGGTGCTACAGGTCAGAGATGAAAAGAAGCCAGTTGATGTGACAATAGCTTTGGGCACAGGGGGCGCCTGACTGTTAAGATGCTAATCTGAGAAGTAGTATTTAAACTGCATCAGGACAAGGCTGGCAGTGATCTCAGGCACCACAGAGGCTCTCTCAAGGTTCAGACCTTTTTGACACTGTTCTACTTTGTAATAAACCCTTTTCAATATACAAGTGGGGCGTGTCAGCGGTGGTTTCTCCTTTTCCTCGACACATCAAGATACTACGAACCCTTAACTGACTTGCTTGCACTCAATCTTGCAACTTTTTATGCTCCGATGCTGGTATCGGTACGGGTGCTGTTGCTGAGCTTGTGTATTCTTTTTTTTTTTACATTGCAATCTTAACTTTAAAGGCACCGTGTGTAGGATTTAGTGGTATCTAGCGGAACGGACGGGGCAGAAATGGAATTTAACATTTCATGAGTGTTGTAATTAGTGTTTAATCCCATGAAAATCAGAATAGTTGTGCTGTCGTTACCTTTGTTTGAGCCCTTTTTATATCTGCATGGGGAGCGGGTCCTCTTCCATGGAGGCCGCCATTGTGCACAGACGGTTAAATACAGTAGCCCAGACGAGACATATGTCTCTAGAGAGAACACTAATGCGTTTTGGGGAAGAATTCTTGTGTAAGGAGTGAGGAGTGTTGTCCCCACAGCAACAACCTCTTTGTGATTCTGCTGTTATTTTTTTTTTGAGTCCCATTGTTGTGTAGGAGTGTTATAATGAGCAATGTTTGTATATGAAATGCCCCACACATCGTGCGGTTATACTGTGTTATCCAAGAGGCTTAGCCCTCTCGGAGGCAGACATCAAAACCCACTGGCCAGGAGCTACACACACACACACACACACACACACACACACACACACACACACAGTGCGGCGTTGTACTATGCTAAGTTTGTACACCAAGTGTCCTAGAAGCTTAATCCCCCCTCTGACATCAACCGCTGCACAGACAGAGCGCCACACACACACACACCATAGTGTTACATACAAGTGTCCTAGAAGCTTAGCCCTCTTTGGAACGCCAACATCACCCGCTACACGGTGGATGGTCTTCCACGGAGGACTGGGATTATGATGAGTGGGTGCCCGCTCTATAATGCTCCCATGTTTTGGATGTTTTAGTTTTTGAGTATTTAATTTTTGTAGGTAGTTTTCAGCATCTCAAAGTTGCCCTCTCGCCCTTTCTGAGAAAGGCGGTATCCGTAACTAAATGGTAGCGATACAACTGCACACTGTCATGTTATCAGAAGCCACCTGTATTCACGTACCGACTGCTATCGAGGTGAATGGTGGAAACCTGTAACGGATGGCAGTGATGTTTACAGGTCTGTGACTGTAGTTTACCACTGGCTGCAGTAAGAGGACTGAGCGAGAAATGTAACAGGCTGTTACCGCCATGTCGTACAACATGCACAGTGTGTGTATGGGGACTATGACTATGACTATCACCGACTGTGATTGGTTAAACTGATTTATTCCCATGCTAAAAAGCTGTAAAAAAGTAGAGTCAATGTCCCTTTTCCGCAAAATGGAAATCGCGGTGTATATGTACAGTCACATTCAGCTCCATGATTTCTAATTATTTTATTGATGTGGGAAAAATCTGCAACAAACAACTGCGTTTGATGTAAAAGGAGCTTTATTTGTAAGCTATGACGTATAGAATTTACATTCACTGAATAATTAGATATAATTCATAAATGTGTCAAGGAACCTCATCACTTTGTAGACGATTACATCATTTGTGGCGGAAGGTGCCTAGTGGCACCTTCCACCACACAGGCCCCCTGGGGTGGGGGGGGGGGATAATTCAGTTGGGTTCAATCTGCAACCTCACCACTAGGGGTCCCCTCAGTTTAACACGCTGGAGATATTAGTATAATGTAGTTACAGACGACAACGTGAAGAGAGGGGAAAAGTGTCCACAGTTTGGATGACTTCCAAGGTCAGACTGAGATAAACGTAGAGCAACTCCCAAGATCTGCTCCACCACGATATCAAAGAGCCGGTCTGTTCAACGTAAGCTTGTAAGCATCCAGAAGTTAAAATGGGGTTCTTGTGCTCTAGGGGACAAAAAAAAGAAGCCATTAGTGCATCTGATGCTGACGCCTCAGTGAACTAATGCCCGTTTGCTGGTGTGTGCTGTTTTTGATTTTCAGCATAAGAACGCGTCGTCTATATTGGAGTTTGAGCGAGTGGCAGAATCTGGCTTTGAAAAGCGGGACTTCAGAAAGGTGAGTCCTGGTTCCTCCCCCTGACAGCGAATCTCACCGTTCCCCGGACGGGCAGCACACAGGGCTGCCAGCGTGCCACAGTGGAGGTAGTAAGATGACGTACTGCGACAGTGCAGTGC
>OMKI01034841.1:2357-4857 GCA_900302315.1 Phycis blennoides
TTTTTTTTTTTTTTTTTTTGTTTTTGTTTTTTGTTTGGGGGGGGGGGGGGGGGGGGGGGGGGGGTGTTCACTCTGTGAGCCGCTTGGCTGACAAACAGCTTTCATAGCGCTGGGAGGATGAACTGCTCTCCCAGCCAGGGACGGCCCACGGGATGCAGCACAGTGCAACCAGGGGAGTGGAGCAGAGCCCATCATAGAATTAAGCCTTCTGGGCCCCTGTAACACACACACACATACACACACACACAACCACAACCACAACCACACACACACACACACACACGCACACACACACACACTCTTTCCACACAATCTGAGTCAATCTGTACAATATGATCCCGGGTTTTGATTTGAGTTGATGCACTAATAGCTCCCTTGGGGAAATTCATCCTGCGTTTAACCCTTTCCTATGCTAGGCGCTAGGAGCAGTGGGCTGCCATGGGCTCGCGCCTCTGAATCAACTCCAGATGTGGTGCCCTTTGCCCTGCTTTATGGGCAGAGCCTGTTAGGATTTTGCTGAGCTAGCTCGCTCACTAAACCCTTAAAAAAGGAAACATTGTTTCGTCATGTTTCACCAAACGACATGTAAAAGGAACTATTTTTTTGGTTTGGTATTTTGCCAGGAGTGCTCAGCAGCATTGTGAGGAAACATCTGCAGCTGTGGTGTACGAAAAATTGTGCGATAAACTGTAGGAACTGTGACCAAGAGAAATCAGACAAGGAAGTGGGAAGGGGGAACAAGTCATAATTTTGTTCTCAGGTTCCTGTGTGTGTGTGTGTGTGTGTGTGTGTGTGTGTGTGTGTGTGTGTGTGTGTGTGTGTGTGCGCGCGTGCGCGTGCGCGTGCACAAATACCTGAAGACGTGGGATCATCGGCAAAGTCGTGGAGCTCCTCAGGGGGGTCCCCATAGAAGGAGTTGAATTTGTGGCTGGAGACCGCAGCCAGCACCGCTCCCTGTGGTAACACACAGCCGGCAGATAGCGGTGAGGTCACTGCCCCGGCCTTGTGGTCCGATTTGACTCGAGCTCTATTCACACAGGTCTCAGGTCTCATAGAAGCAAGGTCTCTCTTATCCAAAAGAGACCCGATTAGCAGCAATCACACACTCGGAAGAAGAAAAGACAAACAACGGCGGCAAAAATGTGAAGGAGACATAGACTTTTGTTGCCGTTTCTTCTTGTGTGACTTTTCTTCATATCACCAACATACCAGGATAAATTCCTTGCATGTGAAAATGTACATGTAAATGTGTATGTAAATGCATTAGACCTTGAGCTTTCTCCTGGCATTGAACTTCCTCAGCTGTTCCACCGTCTCGGGGAGATGGATCTTGTAGGCGTAGCGGTCTCTCTCCTGCGGGACCAGAGCAGAACACCGCTGAGCGACGGTACTTGTCCATGTACCATCTATACATCAGGGCACCCCTGCTCACATCCACATGCAACGTACCTCTTAGTGGGTCTATCGCTAATGCACTCTCTGAGACTCAGTGCACCACTTGTAGTCTTTCCAAATGTCCCTCAACAAATTCCACAGTTGTGCTCTAATTTGATTTGCTTTAGCTAGTTAAACAGGACTGAGTGCCTCTGAAGACAGACATGGCAGTAGAAAGCCCTATTCAACTTCTAAATTGTTCCAGAGGAATGAACGACACTTATTCCTGAACATTGGCCACAATGCCTCATTACTGCCACATCTGCTGCTGCTTTGAGTGAAAACGCTCATGATTTCTGAATATCCAGATATCAGGGTTTTTTTTTTTCCATCTTTCATTTTGAAAACAATGCCCCCAGTAAAAGGTCAAAGGTGCTAGAAGACACATTAAGGCCCTGTTCACACCTGGCATTGACATGCATGTTGATCAGGGTGATCTGTACAGGTGTGAATGCACCCAAGATGCACTGTGGACCCACTGAGATCCAATCGCTCAGACCACATTGATGAGTTGTGAGCAGGTCCTTCAGAGGCGTGTGAATATCTCCTTGGCCACATTGAAGGACGTAAGAAGAAGTACGTAGTCAAAAACTCACATTGATGTCAATTGAAACAGTTCACATTGGGTACGATTCTGCTTCCTCTCTTCATTTCAGTCTTTGCAACTGTGCATTTGCATGCAGCAATGCACAGTCTTATCACATTTGGTTGCAAACAAAACTGTAGGCGTATATTAGCATTTGGTCTTGCAAATGCTAATGCTGCAAACGGAAATTACTGTGAATTTGTGGTCACTGGTGCTTCCTATTGCCAGGTGTGAACAGGGCCTAATGGTTGTCCCTCAACAAGCCTTGAAGAGAGCTCTCTCCATGGAGGGTGTGGTGTACCTTCAGCCAAGGGTGGTTGAGGGCTTCATAGACGGTGATCCTCTCAGCGGGGTCCAACATCAGCATACGTCTCACCAGGTCTTTAGCACTCTCAGAGATGTGGCCCCACTGCCGCGGGTTCATCTAATGCACACAGACGCAAACACAAACGCAAAATTATTACTCTGTTCTTAAAAGGA
>OMKI01034841.1:7357-17366 GCA_900302315.1 Phycis blennoides
TTGTTCTCATTTTCAACCGACGTGAGAAATGCTGGAATGAGTCCCGAGATGGATTAGGGTAAAAGAATTACAACAGCGACGAGTACATTTTGAAAGTGACATTTCAGGAAACTACGATTGTGGTTGAACAAATGTTGCATTTGCTGGATTCATTCACACAGTGAGTAGTATATGAATACATTTATTTCTGTATTATACATAGAATATACATGCATTGGATGAATCACAAGAGTTATCTTTGAACCTTGCCGTAACGTTCTTAATTATCATGTGTAGATGAAACGTGATTGTGCAACTACCGAAGAGGAAACCTTTGCTTCCTCCTGAGACATGTTCAAGCTCATGTTAGTGTGAGTGCCAGCAGCGCAGCGTGATATTTGATTAATTAGGGCAGGAGTACCATTGATTTAGTACCAAGCACAGCTGAAACACGGCCCTAATGAGACCCTTGGCCTTTCCCATCGGAGCTATCGACCTATGATTTCTTGCTTTCCTTTAATGTAGATAACGTCTTTGTACAGTAGATGACATCATGGGACATCACTTATCTCTCCACCAAACAGGAACTATTTTGTGTTCAATGAAGCCCACAACACAGTGTGTATAATATACACACACCTCTCAGGCATGCTCTTATCTGCAGGATTTAGTTTTTGCTGCCAACCCTTTTTTGCAAAATTGCTTGCCCCATTTCATTTCATTTTCTGCCCACTCCATCAACCAGAGCTGAGGGACCAAACGATGACGAGCCAATGATGGCATACCTCGCCACCACCACCGCCGCCATGACGGCTTTCCCATTCAGAAACTCCACCGGCCAGGCGACCCATGATCCACCCTGTCCCTCAGACAACAGCTCTCTGCGGATCGCCCAGACACTCTTCTACTCGCTCTTCTTCGTCCTGGGTCTGGCCGGGAACCTGCTGGCCCTGTGGGTGTTCCTGCGCGTTGGCTCCAAGAACAACTCGGTGCGCGTGCTCCTCATCAATGTGGCGCTGTCCGACCTGCTCCTGGTAGCCTGCCTGCCCTTCAGGGTGTGGTACCACGGCGTGCGCGGGGACGACTGGGAGCTGGGCGCCACCATGTGTCATGTGGTGGGCAACTTCTTCTACATGAACATGTACACCAGCATCACGCTGCTGGGCCTGATCAGCGTGGACCGCTACCTGAAGATCACCGGAGGCAGGGCGGCGCTGCGGTGGCCCCGCTGGCTGGGGCGGGCGCTGCCGTGCAGCTGGAGCACCGCCGCCTGCATCCTCATCTGGGTCTTGGCGTTCGCCGTGATCCTGATGTTCGTGCTCTCTCGTGCTCCCAATCAGGCTGTACAGGACGTCAACAGGTCAGTGACGATTTTGGCAATAAACCATATTTTTTTCCGTTTATCCCTCTATGCCGGAGATCCGTTTGGGTGTCATGGTTGCTGCTCTCCTCCAGCAGATGCTTCCAGTATAAGCAGCTCCAGGACAACAAGTGGAAAGGCTACTTCAACCTCCTGATTGTGGTCGTCTTCTGGATCACCTACTCATGCATGGTGGTGTCCTACGTCAAGATCGCCTCCATGCTGCTGAGGACGTCCAAGGAGAAGCCGAACCTTCCCAACGCGGCCCGATACGTCCGGACGGCCAACAAGTCCTTCTTCATCCTCGTCCTCTTCACCGTGTGCTTCGTACCCTACCACATAGTGCGCGTGTTCTACATCATCACGCAGATCACGGACACTTCCTGCGACTGGAGGAACGTGGCCGACAGGGCGAACGAGGTGGCACTGCTCTTCTCTGCGCTAAACAGCTGCCTGGATCCTATCATGTACTTCCTGCTGTCCTCGTCGGTGAGGAAGCAGGTGATGCAGTTGCTAAGAAGCATGATGTGCCCGTGGGAGGCTGGGGCTAGCAGCAGCAACTCCAGCATCGAGCAGGGTTCGGTGTCGGTCAGGAACGTCCCGAGACGACTTTCCTTGGCCGGTCCCGTTGGCGTATTGGCCAGTTCAAGGCAGCAATGTTAAACACCTGGAAATGTGTGTGTGTGTGTGTGTGTATGTATGTATGTATCACAGCTTTGTTGAATGCTCCATTCTGATTGGTCTATTTATTTCTTCTGTTTCTTGTCAGGGTCCAGCATCAACCCGTATTTTGAAGGGCTCGCTGTATTTCATTCCTTTATACATATATAGCATGACATTTAGCACGTTATATAACTTTAACTATACTAAACAATGCGTAAATGACATGACAACATTTATTAGAAATTATTATGCATTTATTATTTATTGGGCAATGTATAAAGAAATAAATACGTAAAAGTTTCCTGTATATTGAGATTTAATTTGAAAATGACCCAAGGGATCACCAGTTTATTAGAATGATTCCGACAACAGCACAAAGAGAGAGGCAGAGCAAATTTGAGTACTGGCCTCTTATGGCTTTTTACTAGCCCGCCAGCTGGCTAGAGCAGCAGCACCACCCCTAGGCTTGCATAGAAATGTTGTGGAGAATTTGTTATTGCAGAGCGCCCCCCGCTGGAATGGAGGTGAGAATGCTGCGACACAGAGAAAGAGGAAATGCCCAAGAAAGGCATAGGCAAAATGAAACCCAATTACCACTGTGATACACAGTAGCCATGTGTTTGGTTTTGGTTTTGTGGCATAAAAATACTGAAACATTTGCATACCATAATGATTTCTTTGCCTTCATCTCTGCCAAGACATAGTTCTACTTCCCTTAAAAGGGTAAAGGGGGCATTTAGCACTCTTTTGTCCAAAGCGACTTACAATCAGTACATTTGTGGGGTTCGACATGTGGACAGTTGGAGGAGGGGGGGGATCAAGGGGATCAAACCGCCGACCCTACGGTTAGTGGATGACCCGCTCTGTCCACCCACTCTACCCACTGAGCTACTGCTTCCCTTATTACAAACCATGTGGTCATCAACCTCAGGCTGAGCAGAAATGAAACATGAAACAACGTGAGAAAAAAGAAAAATCTACCATCAAATAAACTTCTCAGTACAGCTCACTGAGTCAACAGCAAGGGGCAGTGCTCACTGGCTGGTTCCATTTGTCAGTGAAGATTATCATTGAGAGTCTGAACACCAGAGTACCTCCGACCACTTCAGGCACCACATTGAGCAGGGCAGCTGCGAAGCGGGGTCAACGGCACCATTCAACACATTTTACCTGAATTTACAGCCTTGAATTGGCATTAGACTCAAACAAAAAGAAACAACAACAACAACCATTCGTAAGAGTTAGCCACGCTCGCGGGGGGAGAAGTGCGTACTGACGATGTGTGCTGGAGGAGGAGGCAAACCTCTCCAACCAGAGTGACGTGATATCTTTCTCACTGTGTGCAACAACTAACCCTAACCCTCAAATTATTTCACAGTGCAGAGGTGCAGGACAGAGCACAACGTAGAGCTGCCCGGGTGGACGCCCGCCGACCAGGTACGTACGTCGCAGGGCAGCTTCTCTTCTCAAAAGTGGGACTTGTTGGTGTGTATTTTCTTCATAGTGTGCTTCGTCATTGTCCTTTGAGGTGATAACATCACGCGGCCGACACAGTATCTACTTCTGAATTCGCCGGTGCATAGCCGTAGCGCTAGGAAACTCGCTCAGTAAGCTGAATCGTGGTGACGAATCACCGTCGACTTTCAACACGGCACCGTTCTTCTGAGAGCATTGCGGCGACACGGTGCAGCCCGATTCCAGAAATGTGCTACCATGTTCAATGAAGTCAAATGACCCAGTGCTCCTGTTCTCTGACAGAGCGATGGAGAGTACCTCACCCCCTAATCAGACACCCCCCATCCCGCTCATCCTCTGCCCCACCTCCGCCACGCTCGTCGCCCTGCCCTGCCTCTACGTCCTCCTGTTCCTCACCGGGTTGCCCGGCAACGCGCTGTCCCTGTGGGTGTTCCTGGGGCGCATCTCTGACACCGCCCCCACCCAGGTGTACCTGAGCCACCTGAGCGCATCCAACCTGCTGGTCACCCTGACCGCGCCCTTCATGGTCGTCTATTACGTCCAGGCCGCCGCCCAGCCCGCCGCCAGCGTCCTGTGCCAGCTGGTGCTGCACAGCGTGACACCCGTGCTCCACACCAACATCATCCTCAGCGTGGCCTTCCTCACGTGGGTGGCCCTCAGCCGGCTGGCGGTCCTCACCCGCAGCACCCCCGACGCCGGCCAAGGATGCTGCCCTGCCCTCTTCCGCCGTCTCCGGAGGACCTCCTTTGCGCGCAGCGTGTGCGTCGGCGCGTGGGTGCTGGTGGGCGGGTCCACCACGCTCGTGACCCTGTACTACTCCGTGCGAGAGGCCAGGAGCGGCGGCGGCTGGGCCAAAGCGGTGAACCGCAGCGGGTTGCCCGCGGAGGAAGACGAAGCCGCGCTATGTTACAGTGCGGCCACGGAGCTCGGTGGCAGCCTGTCCAAAGTATGCCAAATCATCACCATCACACTGTTCTTCATGTGCTTCCTGGTGGTGTTGCTGTGCTACGCGCTACAGTTGCTTCATGTCAGGCAGCCGCGACACACCACCTCCCAGGGTGTGCTTCGAAGGGTGTTTCGCAACATCATGGTCATCAAGGTGCTTGTAAAATCAATTACGTTGCAGATAGGAATATTGTGATTGTGTCCTCATCATTGAGGACATTCCATATTTTAGGAAACATTTCGGATCTATGTTCCGGTCCCCACCAAGAATAACTTTGTGTTTGTCTCTCCCAGATGGTTCTAATCTTTTGCTTGGTACCGTACAACATCTACAAGGCCATTTTTATCTCCTTGGTCATTGATTACGATCAAGGTAGTCATTCCTACAGCTCTGGTCCAAAGACCCAGCACTGCCATCCACTCTCCAGCCTTATTGAGGTAAACACATCCCTGTGTCCTTTTAGCAATAAACTATGAAATCTACCGACGCAGAAAATTGCTTACATCTTCTGCCTTTTCCTTTAATCATTATAAGACTGGCCACAACATTCTGGTTTTCATCCCTATGCATCCTTTTTTTTCTATCCTGCAGATCAAGAATCTCCTTCTTCTTTTGGCTATCCTACGGGGCTCCCTGGATCCTTTGATATATTTCCTGTTGGACAGGACTTTCCGGAAACAAACCCTTATTCTCCTTAGGGTCAGGCCTCAGACCCCCACCCCCAGGAATGGGGTAGCTGCCCACACCCCAACCGAAGACAGCATACATCTAAGTGCTATATAAGCCTAGTGGTCCTCCCAGTCTGAGCACATTTTGTGAAAATCTTGTGAATTTTGGAAATGGTCTTAAAAATGTTCGGTGTCATTTTTGCATACATTAATAAATGCCGGTAGGTTATCCGTAGGTTGGCTAACAAGCATGTATATTGGGCCTGTGTCTGTGTTTATACTGTATAGTGGTTGTGTGAGCCAAGTTAGTGTGTTTGTTAGGTTCATCAGGTAGACTGAGACAGATTTATCATTTTACCTTTATGATCTGTATAAATAAATATTACTTATATCAATGCCTGGTATTGCTTTTTTCAGCACCATCTCATCTATAGATTGTCTGGCCATTATGTTGTCACTTTGAGATACAGACTGAACACACAGGACAAACATTTTACAAAACATAGAAAATTGGTTTTCATAAGTAGATGTGATCATCTGAAAACATGTTTTAAAGACACGTCATCGAGTCGAGTTGTAAACAGCAATGTCGGCCATATCTACCACAACTAAGAACATAGGCGGTGTCTTAATTAGATGCCATTTTATTCATCATTTGATAAACAAACTGCTGCTTGCGGAGACTCTGAGGCCACTGCTTCTTACGTGCCATTCTGTTCAGTCTCATTAAATGTGCAGATGATCATTAAATGGTCATCTGTAGCATGAAAGAGCTGGAACCCAAGCAACGGGGTGCAAATATGTGTACGCAATACATCTGTGTGTGTGTGTGCGCGCGCGCACGCGCAGGCATACAAGCACAGGCGTGCACGTACGCCTTCATTAGTGCATGCACCATTTTTGTTGTGCCTTTCTGACAGGTGCCGTCCTAGAGAGCCCCCTCCCTTGGCTCTAGCGCCCCCTGCTGTCACCGCGGGATGATGGGGACTAATTGGCGCCCATGTGCGTCGGCCTCGTGATGCGTAGAGAGACACGCGTGGAGACGAGGCCACATGCGGGCCACTACATGCGGCTTTCTTGGGCTCGTCATCGTAGCACTAGCGAGCATGAAGGGAGAGGACGGAGGGGAAACAGACCGCACGCACGCACGCATCAAGTCACCAAACTTCAGTCTGTCGGTCCATCGACTGACTACCGTCAAGTCAACCTCCAGGTCGATCTGATGGACGGGGTCTATGTTCCTTCCAGTAGCGAGCACAAGCCACGCCCCCCCACTGCGCAGCAGCAGCGGCAGCTTCGGACTTTGGGGGAAGTACAAACTACACAAAACAACAAGGTGCACGCAGTCCGCTGGCATCTTCTTGCATGGTAAAAAAACAGCTGACCTTCAAGTATCCAGGGGAAGTACGACCCCTTCCAAGATTCTCTCCATAACTCCAGCTATTCATATGGAGAACATGACATTTGGTACACAGTGAGCTGTGACAAAAGGATGGAGCACACACACACACACACACACACACACACACACACACACACACACACACACACACACAAGGAATGGAGGCACAAAACACACACATGTATGTCACACAAGCAAGGTTTTCCTTATCTGAACTTCCTGCATTGATTATTATAAAAATCACACATAGTGTGTCACGGCGGTGCGCCTGACAAGTGGATAGCAAAGTGATACACACATCAGAGTTTTTAGAATGTGGGTGTGACACAATCCAACACATGCAGATCTCATCTCACAGGTCTCACAAGTCACAGTCGGTCCGGCTGTGAGTCTAACTGTCTCTTACCCTGACGCACTCCCGACATTATGTGTTACGTTAACGCACACCCTACCCTAGATAACTATTTGTCCTACTGCACTCTGTAAAACACGAGCTACCTTAGCTTTACTTTTTATCTTATACTAGGCCCCGCCATCTTGTACTGTGTTGATTGTTGATTGTCTATTGTTATTGTTTACCGTTGTGCACCAACCACCAAGTAAAATTCCTTGTATGCGCAAACCTACTTGGCAATAAACATCGGACTTCTGAACAGAGGGCAGTGAGTGGCAGGAGTGGCGCCCTAACAGTGCAAGGAATGCCGACCGTTCCACCAATTCACTCTGACATTGAGAGAATGGGGAATTGCTCCGGGAGGCATCGGCGTCTCAGCTCCAACGGAAACACCTAAACGCCACCTCGAGTGCCCCTCGAGTGCAGAACCTTGTTGTCGGGAACGCCAGCGTAAACAACGGGATTCTCCTCTCAGAGCCCATCAGATGCTGCCTCCAAAACAGGGACAAACATAACCGGCTGGCCTTCGGTCACGGCCGTGCGATGACTTCTAATGGTCACAACTCTGCGAGCGAGGTAGATGCATTGTGCGACCAAAATACCGGCGCCCATATTAACGGAAGTCTGGGTTTTCAGATCCCACTTTTTGGCGGTGCAGGAAGTTCTACAGTGGCCGTATGCAGTGCTGGGCGTGAGTGCTCTCGTTGGAAACACGACCCACTCCAGTTCCAGTGAAGGCACACTGGAGTGCATTACCTAATGACCAGCCAGTTCTTTTCTTAGGGAGACATTTGATGTAAAAGGGGGAGGAGCCCAAATAGTTGGTATGTGAGGAGAGAGACGTTGAGGCACTGGCGGTAAAAAATGTTTAATACCACTTGGTATATTGAAAATATTTAACAATTACACAATACAATGAACTGTTAAATAGGAAGTTTATCTTTTCAAATGAATGTAAACAGATGGATGCATGAACACCGTGAACATGGGGTGAGAAAAGGAAGACGACGGGTTCAGGGTGTCACCGACTGAAATACTTAGCGGAACCAGTAGAAAACGACCAGTCTTTAGCGCTGAAGTGAACCGCAGCGCAGACGAGAACACAAAGCAGATGTGAGTACGTATTCGCATGTGGGTTGTAAGAACCACTTTCCCAGCAATGCCATGGGCCAGTATGCCATGGCATCAGACGAGAAAAAGGTGACGCAATGACAATGGATAAATTCCTTAAAGTCTTAAGTTAAGCCTCTGCTCACAGACATTTTCATAGACGCATGCTCCCGTTACAGTTCATGCTTTTAAAATGTCTCTTGTATTTTAACATTTTATAGTATAAAGACATTTCTGAGTGTTTTTTCTGTGTTTGAACTCCTTTTCCATTGGCTGTTCGGGCTGGGCCAAGTCAAACACTGTAGCGGCCATTTGCGTTTCCATGACCGGTTTAAATGTGCCGAGCTCTGCCGAGTGGTTTGGCCCTTCCTTCCGGGCCAAACCACAGTTTGCAGTGACTATAGTACTGCTGTTTGGTGGCGAGAAGCTGTCCTTCAAATTGTAGGAATACAGCCCTCTAGAAATACAAAGAGTGAGTGGTATGGCTAGAGTTACGGCTTGATTCATTATCATTATTCGTTTGGTCCTATAACTATATAGGCCTAATTAAAAAGGGCAATGAAGGTTTAGATAGAAGCGCACGGCGGTGATTTTAGTTTGACGATATTTGCGTGTAAAATGAAATGGCTTGTTGGAAAAGAAAAAAAAAAAGACAGATTTCGTTCAGATTAGTCTTGTTCTATAGGCTAGACCAGGGGTGCTCAACCTTTTTTGGTCCAAGATCTACTTTTAAAGTTGATAGTGTATCGAGATCTACCAAGCCATATAGAAAGCCGTAGCATAGCGCCAATTTATTGTGCACCTACTGTATATAGGACACTGTTTTCTGACACAAAGATAAAGTTTTAACAATAATAATACATTTATTATTTATTATTATTTATTATTATTATTATTATTCATTAAAATCTTCCCGCACAACCCTTGCTGGTGAATTATACAATAGTAATTCAGGAAATCCGGGAAAGATTCACACTGTTTGTTTGCACAATCCAATGAACCCAGCAGTACGTGCAACCATCGCGGGAGCCCCATCGGTTGTAATACAGACGAGTTTGAAGAGGGGCAACTGGCTCTTATTAACGAATTCCATAAAAACTTCTTTTATGACCCTCTTCTTTAGTGCCTTGTGGTGTGTCATGAGATCCACTGTCTTCGACCCAGGAACCAACTCCTTCCACTCTACCAGCAGACCTCTATTCCTCAGCCTGCGGTCCTTGTTTGACCTCAGAGGGTTAAACTTCCTCTTCCTCTGCCTGAGTTATGGCCGACTCAGCCGTTTTGGCCTGCGTGAAAAACGCCTCCTCTGCGTAGCCAGTCCAAAAAGTTCCCTGGGCGGCTTTCTTTACCTCGAGGAATCTGTTCTCACACTCCGCTGTCTTTGCATCAATATGGTCTGCAGACGCTGTGACCTCTTCCTCCGTTGACTCCCTCAGGGCTTCAGCATACTCATGTCCCACATCTGTGACTTTGGAAAAGTCTGCCTTGAAAATCCCCCATTCCCTGAGAATTTCAGTCGATTCCAAGGGTCCCGGTTTGGTGAGAGTATGGGCCCTTCTGGTGAATGAAGCCTGTGTTCTTGATCGCACACTTTTAAGCTTCTCCAAGTCTGCCATTATTATTCCCTTTGTGTTGACTGGAGAGCTGTCAATTGCCAATGTGTATATACGCTTCTTTATCCTTGATCAACGGGCAGTTTGATTAGTGGTAAACTTGGGGTCAGTCGCAGAAGTGAGAGGACCTCTGGTCCTGGGTTGATTGAGCTTCCTTAATGAAGCAGTCCGTGGCTATTTTTTGCTGCACTCAATCCAGTGCAGTGAGCCGCGGTTTATAACTGTTCGGTTCTTTAAGATTCTCCCCACCGAACGGGGCGCCAGAAGAAGACACGTTGTTACAACTCTTTGTGGGTTTTTTATTTACTTGATTTTTTTTTTTACTGATTTTCCTTATTCAGTTGTTTAGCCACAAATAACAGGTTATAAACCTGTAAAATAGAAAGACCACAGTGTAA
>OMKI01034847.1:6078-27957 GCA_900302315.1 Phycis blennoides
ATCACAAGTCATAATAGATACTGTAAATATATTTCGGCCTCAATGAGGATATTTAAATATTGTCCTTCAAATATATCTTTTACGTCTTTAAGCTACAGCCCTATTTTCAAACGTGACATGGTGGTCCTGGAAAGTAGCATGGTGGCACAGCACACACTGGCTATAGCTATAGATACAACTCTAGCTAATAGCTAAACATATGTCCTTCAGGTTTAAATGAGTTGACAAAATTACAGATCTATTTCTTTAAGGCAGTACAAAATATATACTTGTCTGTGCTCAAGACACCATATACTTATCACTCAAGAAAACCGTTTGAAAATCTAAATTCAATAGTTTTTTTTGTTGTGTTCTAGGGAGGAGTGGGAGGTGTCTCCATGGTTACAACGCAAGGCAACTTCATGATTATTGTTTTCTAAGCTAGCGTGTATCATCGATTCTGAGCGTTATAATGGCTGATGTATATGAAGTGCGTCACACACCGGGGCATTATACATTAAGAGTCAGAGAAGACACTCTCTCAGACACGGCCGTTTACATTAGCTACATTAGCGGTGTTGGCCTGGAACTGGGTTCGGAGTAAAGTAGAATGTTCACAAACTGGTTAGGAAAGACTAGAAAAACATAGGACTTTTCCAAATTAACATGATACACTTTGGTAACGGTGACAACATGGCTAATATGTTGAAGCTCATAGAAGAAATACTAAAAAACACAATTTTCAGTTCACTGGCACTTTAGTGATACTAAGATGATGTGCTTGACCATTATCAATATAAAGCTTTTGCAGGGCCGCAAATGTCAGTAATGGCTGGGGGGTTGTGCAGTACACAGCAGAGTCCTGGCACTCCCGTCATAATTGACTTGGTATGTGATTGAGAAGGAAAAACCACATTGGTGGATTCTGAACACTAAAAAGAACAACTTGCTTAACTCCCATTGGCAATGAAGCTTAATTAAACTTGAAACATGATGTTTAGCAAAATGTACTCAGACTTAATGAAGTCTTTGGCCACATTGTATCAACCCCCACCACTCCTCCACCTAAAACCCCTTTCATCCAAAATAATCCAAAAGTTATCTTACTCTGCTTATGAATATTTTAATATCCGCTTCCAATTCATCAAATCGAAAAGCAATTAGCCCCTACTTCCAAAATAATTTGCATGTGCATTATCATTATTTAAATCGAGAACATTAACCCTAAACAGGTTGAATTTAAATGTGAAAGTCATAAGTGGAAAGCAGCTCATTCGTATGTGTTGAAATAGAATGTTTCGAGTACAAACTGATGGCCTTATCAGAATAAGGTTCTGCTTAGAATCAAAGTGTACAAATGTCTGTATTTGATTACAATAATAACCAAGAAGTAATGAATAAAAAAATTCCACACTATGAATCATTACACATATCATCATAGTTGGTTGCCATATCACTGTATCCTAAAGAAAGTCTTCAGTTCACGTTGAGCCATCATTGTGTTTTATACACACTCGCCGAGCTTCTATCCTGTCTATTTTTGTATAATTCATTCATGGTCTGAAACACTTGATGACGGAGATTGTGTCTGGTTGCTTTCATTACAGCGAAACATTTCCTTGTTATGTTTGGTTTGCAGGCGTTTCCACTTTGGTCTGTGTGGTTTTTCTGCAGCAGATGTTTTATTCCTCCATCTTCACCGTGATGCCTGACCGCTTTAGTTGTTACGTCTGTGGACCTGTAGTTTGGTTTTGGTCATGCTGCATGAGTAAACTTCGAACATAGTGGTTTAGTAAACCCAGTTGTCAAATGTCTGTGCTGCGTATTTAAAAGGTGTAGGATTCTTTACACGTGGAAGCGTAAAGGTTTTGTTGCATTAGTAGGGCAGAGCAACTTACCTGATTGGCTGACCTTTGCAGACTCCTGGGTTATCTATTAACCTGAATCGTTCGGGGGATTGCTGATATTAGCACATCCCTTTGTATTGAACCTGGTATCAGACAGAACACAAAGAAAAGAAGTGACAACGGTTAGTATTCAGAGCAAGGTTCATTCCTAATGCTAGCTTTAATGCTTATTAAATGTAGAAACGGCCCCAAAATACATAGTCAGAACAAACATTCTGTTTCCTTATCAGGTGCTTTAAAGAATATAAAGTGTTTGAAATACAATGCTTTCTCCACATTAGACATCCAACATCAAGTATCCGAATTCCATAAGAATCAACAGCCTCTCTTGAATAGCTACTTGTATATTTCTTTGATTGCGAAATAGGTCTTTATTGCCATGGTTACAGTTGGGTCACACCTTCATCTTGGTAGACATCTAATTTGAATCTCAAATGGATGTCACCGTGGTTTTTGTCACCTGTTGTTGCTGTTTGTAGGAGCCAGGCTGCGTAACCATGGCTACAAACCTGCACTCATAAATTGTCATGATGGGGGGATGGCTCTCCTTTCACTCACCTCCTTTGTGTGTTAACCCTCATTAAATATCAGACAGTACTGCAACTGCCCCCGCCCCCATTATTGCTAAGTCTAGACAAATGTGCTTTTGTTAATGCAAGTGTTTTTGATTTTGGGATGGGAGTAGGGAGTGGAACTATAGCCGTGTAAATCCCCCATCTAAAGTGTTTTTCTTATTAGCCTGGCCTGGGCTTCTTTTTGGCTCGCTGACCTCACACCCCAACTGTCTCCTCTCCGGCAGCTCCACTACGTGTGAAGGCAGCCGCTGTGGATGGAGAAGTAACACGCTTAGGTGTCCGGCTCTCCGTGTCTCTCCCTCGCTCCTCCATCATTCAGTCGGAAAATACGAGCTTAGTGTGGGGAAGAAAAGAAAAAAAAAAAGTCCCAATGCTCGGGGAGGCATTGACCCTTTAGGAAAGCTAAGCCTCGAAAACCATTTTTAAGGCGTCTTTAAGAACCACAAGCTCGGCGATAATGGGGGTTTCCTCACAGCTGTCTCTAGGCGGGGCTCAGCTCTTCCACCGTGTTATTCACCACCTCTACAAACAAATTAGGTTTTCTTAACAATATGCATCCGTTTGTGTCCTCTCAGCATCCGAATCCAATTTGACAGAAAATATATTACAATGAAGTATAACGTAATACAGCGTAGGGGTAAGGGCCTTTTTTGCATCATAGCAACCTTGTATCGTCTACATAGAACATCAACACGTTCATCAAAACGTGAAGAAAAACAGCGAGGCCCTCAGCAATGCAAAAGCAGCGGGCGAAAACACTTGGTTCCCTTTTTGAAAAAACAATTGCTAAATCTGCCCCCTAGCTATTAAAAGGTGCACAGTGTGTCCGGGGGGGGGGTCTAATATATCTATGAAATCAAACACTGGCCGCTCTCTGTGGAGATGGATCGCTCCGGTGGATTGCTCTGTTGTCTGGCAACTGGAAGGTTGCCAGACAACTCCCCCCTGAACCACCACCACCACCACCACCACCACCAACTCCACCTCCACCGCCGTCCAGCCAATCCATCGTATCAGGTGCCGCGTGGATCCTTCCACCGGAGCACTGCGGACGGACGCAGCTCTGCCCTCTTAAGAAACGGTTCACGGAAGGCAAAGGCGCACCTTCACTGCACGCGTGCGTTCCTCCACTCCGCGTGCCCACGCGCCACAGGGGAACGCGCCGTCTGTTGCATAAGGGCTCCTCCTGCTCGATGCAAGGTGGAGGGGAAAGAAGAAGAAGAAAAAAAACTATACGTGGATCAGATGACTAACAACGTGTACCTCGGTTGCGTTGAGATGCATTCCTTTGTTTCTTTATTTATTTTGTGCTCCTTCAAAAGCCTCTGGGCTGTTACGCAAGTGGTGGTGACGCGCGCGCCGTCTCTGTGCAGGAGGCGTTGCATAAAAGGGGTTGGGGGGGGTGTCTGTTCGTTTCCCTTTCGCCCCTTGTCGTCGCAGTGTTCGCACGGTGGTGCAAACCGTTGTGCACCTCGACAGATCCCTAAACAACGGCCTTTGTCTCTTGCGGATCGTGTTTTCTTTTAATTGAAATTAAGAAGACGCAGATCCAAATATTTAAAATAATCTAGCCTACTGTTCTGTGTCTGTTGTTGTTTTGTCTCATTGTCGTCAGCGCCATCATTGAGCAGCCCAAGTCAAACTGAAAACAAAGCCTCTGCGCGTTCCTTTTTCCGCGTTCTGTCACCTGGTGTGACTAAATGCCACCAAAGCAGCTGTGAGCAGACATGCTCCATCCCTCTGGACAGCACATGCTGAAGGCAACATTGAGCAGGGGAACTGTACGCCGGCTTCCAAGGGCCTTTCATATTAGGCATGAAAAGAGCTAGAAGCAACACACACCCACACCTGACAAGAATAACAATCACTCTCCTCCACATTTTGATTAAGCATCCGAACCTGGAGCTACAGTGGAGCGGTGGCTAGAAGGCTGTATAATCCAGTTTTGTGGAATGAAAACGGACTCATTTCAGTCCAGGCGTTCTGGGGCAAAGAAGAGGACATTGGGAGTATAAATGTGCTCATTAAGTCATCAGCTATGCTGTTCTGCTGGAGTAGAAATTATTATTGTATGCCTGCGCCAAGATTCTAGCCAATTTCTAGTAGCTAACTGCAATGGGTGAATATAAAGTTATTCACTCTGATCCAGTGACATCCACATTGATTATTTGACTTTCACTTATTTCGCCCCACAACCTCACAGGTGTTATCATTCCGTTGGTATAGCACATTTCCGAGAAATGGACTTCATTTCAGAGAAAATCTGAGAGAGAGGCCTAGCGACGAAGAGCTTAATGGCGTCATATTCCCTTTACCGTGCCACTTCTGGGGAAACGCGGGAAACTGTAATTCAGGAGGCTAATTTATCGACGTGATCTTTCACTATGGACCTAGCTTACGACGATGTGTTACGATCACAAGTGGCTCATGCCCACCACCAAGCTTGTGGTTACAGCAACAATGTGACCTCACAACAGCGTTCAACACACTGGTGAATGTATTTTTAGTGTGATCGTACTGGCCCCGGATAACAGCGCCGAGCCATCCTTGCGATTTGTGTCACAACGTTCTCTTTCGGTAGATGACTCATCTGACGGTAAGTTGCAAACGTAACATTATGTCGGCCATCACTGCGTAAATTGAGGCCATTACATTTGAGAATTTGTGGATTTGTGACGTATTTGCCGTCGGGTAGATTTTCACCAGCCACGGTGCTGAAGACAACAGCTACCCTGTTCCCATTCTGCTTAACAATGTCAATAGCTTTTGCTGTTTTGTTTGAGAGACCCCTAGGGGCTAGAAATTACATACACCTTTTGAAGGTTGTTTTAAAGAGTCAATATATGGTGTTTGCCTTGAAACATAACGTCTCTGATGTTTGATTGTCGCACGTAAACAACCAAATTACCCTACCAAGGTAAAGTGAGAAAGCCATTGCGTATTTGGATGGATTTTTCCGTTTTGCATCTAATGAATCTAAAGCAGGTCCCAGGTAGTGGCCTTACCCGAGAGGTTTTCAGAGTGGAGGCCGCCAGACAGCCACACTTCCCTCCGAGGCCAACCGTAACAGCCACTACAAACATCGACGCTTGCCATCATTTATTCATGGAGCGGGACGCTAAAACTGCATGAGTAAACTCTTAACAAAGTGGATGAGTGACTGCAATGCAATCAGTTGGGTCTAGCTGTGCAAATGTGTCAATGCTTCAGTTTACAACTAACAATCACATTTTTCTTGTCCGGCGTCGGGGTATTTTCTTTTATTACATTTTTTTGTAAAAAAAATCTAATTCATCCACTCTCCGAACAATGAGGTGTATTCCCGGTGAAAGCAGACAAATCTCAGAGAGCTAGTCAGCACGGGCTCTGTCCATTAGCAGCAGGTTTGACTCTTTCATCGGCTGGGCAAATATACGCACATAAACACATGAGGTGAAAACAACCGCCACATAAATACAGCCTCTGTAACAAAGTGACGCTGCACCTGGTGAAAGCAGACAAAATCACAAAATAAGCTAGTCTGTCTACTAGCTGTCCTGTCATCGCTAAGCGACGCCAGCTAGTTTAATGGTTCACTCGCGGCTGCCGTAGGTGCTTTCTCTGTGCCATTGCTTATCAGCAGAAAGCACACTTTTGTCCTACCTGATACATATGATTGGAGCACAAACACGTTCCATTTCCAGCCAATTATGCGAGTCATCGGCGCCTTGTCCACCAGAGGCCCGGCCCGTCTCCCTCTCCGGACCCCTCACGACACCTGGGATTACCGTACCTGTGTGATGAGATTGTTGGCAAATAAAATAAAAACAATGATGCCAAATGGTGAGACACCAGCATTAATGTTGTAATTCCTTTAAAATCACGTTATCATGTTCAACAGTCTCTATTGTGAAACAAGTGCTTCACCGCAGATTCAACTTTTGACGAGTTACTATTTCACTGTTGCAGACTGAGAATGGACTCGCTGGGAATGTATTGAATACAGCGTTCCTTTCATGCATTCTCACCCGCAGATTTTCTGCAAAGCCTCATACCTGATTTTGTCCCCGCTCAGGACATTCTTGATGTCGGCGGATTGCTTCTCAGACGAAATTGTGTGTCAATGCCGAGTCGGAAGGCCAGAAAAAGAAGTATGGCGTGATTAAATACAAGAAACAGCCCAGCGCGTTTGAGTAATTGCATATTTGGCCTGCCTTTTCCTGCGAAATTTGACATTTTGTTTTTGTTATGATTATTAATGGTTATGATCATTATTTTTAGGACTTCCGTTTTGTTCGTGCTCAATTGGGAGGTGATTGGCGGCATACATTGCAGATTTGTCGGATGTGTTGTCTTGAATGTCGCATGGCTCCAACAAAGCCGTGGGATGATTCACGGCTCACCATGCTATAGGCTGCGCGCAAATGAGCCTCCAACGCCCGAAACGCCACACACACACACACACACACACACACACACACACACACACACACACACACACACACACACACACACACACACACACACACATTTATATCATCCTCGACACTCTCGTTTGGTGGAAGGAAGCCGCCGCTCGTTGTCATGCAGTGATTTGCCTTCGCGGGCCTGTTTACCTGCATGCGTGACGTCACCGTCTTCCACCGTTCCCTATGGGGAACAGTGAGGGCCCGCGCGCCACTCGCCTTCCGCACGACCCCGGGATTAGACCGACCCCATCATTTGTCCTTTGTTTTTTTATTTCCAAAGGGGCCTTTAATACGAGGGAGGTGTTGCGGCTCATCACCGCGCACGCGCGCGCGCACACGCACACGCACACGCACACACGCACACCGACATCTGTAGGAAGATGTGTGAGCGGCGTACCTCTCTCCCAAGCTTTTACTGAGAAGCGGTGGGCGGATGTTCTGAGCGAGGGGAAGGGAACCGAGATGGAGCTCCGTGGTTCTGCCTACACACCGGCGCCTCGCGGAGCCAGTAGTTCTCTTTTGAGTTTGGCTCTCAGCCCTCTCCATGTCAGCGAGATTGTCGAGCTTTCATGTGTGAAAACGCCGTGACTCATGCATCATTCTTGAAAAATGATGTTGTTGTGATGTTTCTCCTCTTGGATGAAGGACGCGCGCTCGGGTGCGCGGGTGAGTCCTTGTTCCTCAGGTGAATTCTTCCTTAGTTTCACGGATATAAGAAATGTTTAGCATTGGTGATGGGGTTATGTTAATAAAACTACTGATTGACATTGTGTGATCTTAATTTTTCCTTGATAACTTAAATTGCTGTCAACTGAACTGTACGCTGGCTGTTGACTGAGGCGCTTTATGTTCACAGAAAAGCCTCATTAAAGATGAGGCTGACGATACTTGTTCTCCCTCAACAAACACTGGGCCTATTTGTATGCCACAGTTCCTATCCCCTCTTTTATGCTGAACCATTTGTTTACTCCTGACACTTTTCTCTTTCAGTTCAAGGTCCCTGCCATCAAAATCCACACAAACAGGTTTTCTTTTACATTTGCCATGCCATGGCCAACACTGCTGAAGGTCCTCAAACCAAACAGACCAGTCAACATTTAACAGTGAGCGGTGTCCAGACTATAAAAAGAAAAGTCAAAAGGTCTTTCTTGTATTGGCATTGATAGGTGGGTAGGTTAGCATCATAGGTAGCAATCTTATAATCAATTGATGCTACCTCAATTATTTACATTTACATGCATAAATTAATTACAAAGGTTTGTGCCAAGACTACTATATATATATATATATATATATATATATATATATATAAACCAGTCTGCCCATCCAGCCTTTTAACATTTTTCATTTCAAATGAGGGAAAATGTGGATATTATTCAATCTAGAGGGCAAAGAAGAAGGTTTGAATCCGGTGATCTCAAATGATGCGAATGGCTTCCCTTAATGTGTTATTGTGGTGGCTCAATCACGCGGCGTTCACACACTATTGACTGAAATGCGCGGCTCACCAGCATGTCTACAGGCGGAATGTCTTAGGATCCCAGTGTAGCTCCACTCTGCCATAGGCGTTCTCCTATGCGTGTTGAGGTTGTTTGTTTGTCGGCCTGTCGCTGCCGTGCAGGGGGAAAATCATAATACTTAGTCTTCCCCTTGGTGGTGGAAGTATTTTGCCACCAGCTTCCTTATCTGCTTGAGACATTTCCAAACATCCCCTCTGTGTTCAGTGCATCTCTCGTCATGGCTCTGTCTCATTTCTTTTGAAACTGTTTGTAGAATAAAGTCCAGGTGCCTTGTGTGGCACTGTCGGTACTATTTGAAGAATATTACCAAAAAGAGGAGATTAAATTAGTATGTGGGGGCCAAGATATTGTTCTGCCTTGTGTAATATGTTCTGTGTGATCGTCTGATGTAAATGCATTGCTCTCTGCCTTTTTTTCGTCTCAGTGGTTTGGGTATGTCACCCGATCTTCACTGTAGTGCACATTTGGATTAGCTTTATACATTATTGACAGAAGTCATTTCCTGGCTGCGAATCTATATCTAATTTTGACATGAAACCTATGGAAAATATCGGTTTCTACCCAAAGGAAATTTAAGATGTGAGGGGGGAGGAATATTTTCCTGTCTGGGTTTGGCATGATGCTTCAACATATTTCTATATCAAGGGATGAGTCATCCTCCTCAATGCCTGCTAAATGCTCCAGAATGTGAACAGTGTAGAGCAATGGCTGTTCTTCTGCACTGTTGACCCAACAGACAATTTTTCAGCATTTAATTGGCGAATTTTGTATGATTAGTATTCTCTTTTGTTCCAGATGTTAGTTTCCTCCATCTGTTCTTGGTGTGCCACGTTTTAAAGTCTTTGTAGAATGTTAAATAGAAAGTTGTGAGAAGGGTTATTGGTTGTTTGATTTTAATGTCTTGCACTATTACTTATGGCCTCTAGCACTGCTGCAATAATATTATTCCCCTCAGGGATTATTAAAATGCAATCTCTCTATAATTGTGTCCCATTGCTTTATTACCAGAGTCATGGGTTTTAACGGGCATAGTTGAGGACAAATAAACTAGCTATTTATTTTTTCCTTCTTTTTTGACTCGAATAGTTTACTGCTTTGGCCCAATTTGATGCTGGTGGACAGCCATGTAATGGCCTTCTCCTTTTGTGGAGGATAATAAAGACCACATTTGATCATTTTCTTCATGTATAATGATTTTCATAGTTCATTTCATATTTTGTTTAGTATTTTGTTAATGGTTTGGGCTCAGGGAATTATTGTGTTGTCGTTTTTGTTGTCTTTATTTTTCTTCTAATTTATCAGAAAGAGAACTCAACAAAAGACCTACACCTCAATCCTGACACTGCAGTCGGATTAACATCTGAATTTATGTTGTTCATAATTGTTCGGTGAAAAGCCTCAAAATTTCCAGGAACTGCCCGTTTTTTTTTGTTTTTTTTGGTTAACACTGTCCCTCGTGGTTGTCGGAAATCTGTAATTAAATGCAATTTCACAGAACAATATTCCGGCTATTTCTCCTGAGTATGGTGCAATATGGCACTGCTGGTTTCTTTGCCCTGCAGCAGCAGTTATTTTGGTCATAGCTAATGAATGAAGCCAAACACCCTCCAATCACTCCAATCATAACGAATCCCCAATGTCTGATGAGCAATTGCAGCCTCGGCTGTCAAAAACACTGCATTGATGTTTCTGCCATGCTTTATCAATTCAAATAGATCATTGCCCAGTTATTGTTGTTGACAGATTAAATGGAAAAGGCCAGGTATCAAAGTCTTTTCTCTAATCTCTGCGGGATGTGCTTGGCCCCAAAGCTTTCTGTGTTGAAACTCGATCCATGAATGGCTTTTAGAGTGCCAGGTATGAGATGCACTTGCTGACCGTGATGTACCATGCTTTTTGAGTTGTGTTATTTGCCTTGTGTATTTGATTGGTATAAATAAACAGCTTTTGTTTTTCACTTTTTTTTCAGTTACTGGAAGGGAGCTTCACTTCACAGGTCAGCCATGAGGTAGATGGTCTCATCTTCCAGCCATGTGGGGTAAGTTTTTCCTTGTGCTTTTTGTGGTGGTCATAGTCTGTGTGACAAGTAATGCGTACATGTATGTAGAAATACATTAGCAAGTGCATAGCTGCATGCACTTGGACTGTCCTCATCAGTGTCAGGATAACAGCTTGCCACCGTCACCTACCGTTTGCGCATCCTACTCTGTGGTCACCTCCACTCTCTCTCGGATATACTGCGTGACACTCAGACACAGGTCAGGCCCTTAACCGTGTCACGCTGCCCAGCGAAACACAAGACATGGCCTGGTTGTTTTCTATAGAGAAGAAAGGAAGGGCATCCCGTAATGGAATATCAATGTGCTTGGGTGTCTGAGCTGCCCGCGTTCTCCATGTGATCCAGTGCTTCTCCACTGGATTAAGGTTTACTAGCCTCTGCTTGCGCTGCCCACAAATGCAACACACACAAAAAAAAAAAGATGAAGGCGTTTTCCAAGTTTTCTGTTCGAACAAAGTTACTATCTGGTTCAAACGAGGCACTGTCTCATCTTAACGCCTTCCTATCTTGCCCAAAAGACTCGTGAAGGTTCTGATGGCGACGTGACGCAGCACTTTCAGTGGAGACCTGGGGTGACCCTACCATAGACTTTAACGCAGTGCCATACATTTTGTCTTTATTGTGGTTGAGACCTAGGGCTGTGATCAGGAATGGGGAAAGTAGTCCTACATAAATCTCTACTCCTCCTGGACACCCGTGCGGTCCCTGGATAAATGTGTACGCATTCACTTGGTGGTGAACTGCTGCCAATGACGACTGGCATAGGAAGCATTTGATTTGATTAAAACATGTAATGTAACGTAAGCCTTCATGTTTTTTTTCTGTAATGAAGAAACCATAATCAAGTGTTTCTTGTGCCAGTTCTCATGGAGCATTTGGTTATGATGGTGGTTTGAAAGTAGAATTCCACCAATCCATAATAAGCATTATTTGCTTACAGACACATACTGCAGTGGCGTTCAAATAACAATATATGTTAACGGCTGATTGCTGACAAGTGGCCTATAACCCGAATTATCTCATACTTTTTGGGTTTTGTAAGTCGTTTGTGCGATTTAAAGGGACATTACACTGACTTTCAAAATTGTATTGGTCTCCAAGTAAATGAAAAAACTGATTGGAATGCATTCTGTGACTCAAACTGGCTATTAGCATTCCCAGGAATGAAAAAAACCTGATATCCCGGGAAATGCTTTTTGAGCGACTGCAAATCTTTCAGTATCGGATCTTCATTTAAGAGAGGAACCTGAAGAGGAAGTCTTACAGCACAGACAGCAGCGGGCAACCAGCAGAGTCCTCTCACTCAGATGTAAACAAGTTTGCATTGGCAGACTCCGCCATGACATGCACCACGGAGGTTGTATGAAATTGACAATGCTGAACAAGTTGCGTTTGTTGTTTTACGAAAGACATTTAGATACACCCACAGTCTGCCACATTGTGTGCTTAGATCCACAGAACCAACTGCAATTTGCAATAATTGTACGAAATTGTGACTCAGCCTCTCACCTGCATTGTAATCTAGGCATGCCTCGTGTGACCCCAGCTCTTTTGAAAACCCTGTTTTCTTTTATTTGTGGCATTTGGAGATTAATTGTTATTGCAGTGTTGTTTGTTTGTTGACTTGATGCTGCAATTATGGAAACAACATGAAAACATGAGCTTTGAGTGGCTTGATTAACAGCACCGTGGCAGAGTGATGCTTAAAAATCCTCCATGCTCCAGCAATAGCAAAATTCAACCAGGAAATTAATTTATCACCGCCTAATTGCTTTATTACACAGCAAATTAAAGCCACTAACTGTAAACCTACTGGAGGTAGAAGTGTAAATGAAGGTAGAATTTAAACATGCAGGAGTGTAATTTTGTTGTATCCATGTAGTTTTGGTGTTTCCGGTTTTGGTTACTTACCAGTAACCAATATAGCATACAATAATAAACACAAGGAAAGAATGCTTTCACTGTAATGGACTGCAGACACAAAAAAAGGCATTTATGGCAGCTACCAGTCTACATGCCAATATTTCCAATCAAGACCCTTTATTTACTAATCAGAGGCATTGCCTACCTTTTATCTACTCGGTTGTGTTTCATTATATTTGTATTGATCATCATGGACTCATTTCAGAGGTCTAGCCGAACATCACAGGAGAACTCAACGTGTTTAAAAAATAAAAAATAAACATAGACAAGGCAATTTCACAAGGCCTTGATCAATATTGCCATAATGGCTTTGAGTGCTTTGTGGTTTGGCTTCCATGGAGATTATGCAGGGCAGGGCCGTCGTGTTTCCTGGCTAAAAAGCTTATTGGATGCTGAGGTTATGAGCGCTTAAAAACATAACAAACACATTTTTATTATTGCAATATCCTGCTATTTAGAATTGAACGATAAGGTGTTTTTGGTCAGTTTTACCATTTTAATGGCTTTTGCAGTAGACTACCAGTAAATCCCTACACTGCCAGTGACCAAATTTGTATTGCTTTTGAATTGTCCCCACAATTCACAAAGCAATTACCACAAAGGCGATCCTTCGTGGATGTCCATCAGGCACAGGCTGCTCAAAAACGTTAAACTCTCTCAATGAAATAAGCAGATGCATGGATTATAGCATTGCTGTCTCACCCCATTGATGTGTCACTTAAACTCAAATCAATTCCCCAACACTGGCTTCTCAATTGCTCTTGAAATTAGCTGGCGTTTGTTGTGCCGTCTGCTGCCTTTCACATATACAGTAAGTCAGACTTAGATTAGCTTTTTCTTAACCGTTTTGTGGGTTGCTAAGAATTCACTGCTTTACCAACAACAACTATGAAAAAGTTACAAACAAGAAAAGTTTGTTGAGGAATCTCTTATGGGAAAGATTGTATATATTCTATAATATGTGTGTGTGGCATCCTAAGTTACACAGTCCCTGAAGTCATCATCCTTAATGATTATATACTATACTATATGGCCATTGCTTTACGGAGAGTCACACACATTGTTCCCAACTTTTGTGTTTTGTGTTATTGCAATGGCTTGAGGGCAACACATTCAGATGGAGGCTATTTAAACTGCAAATTGTGTAGTCAGCCACAGTGACTTGCCTGTGTTGTTGCAGGGCAATTTGTAGAATCGTCATCAGGAAGGCGAGATGGGGTCTCATCTGAGGTGCATTTGTCCAGTTGTTGCAGTGGCAGTAAACTCCTACCTCATAAGACAAGCAGAGTGCAAAGGTTGTGTTAGGGGAAGCCAGGTTATGGTCATGTAATAGCTTGAGTCCTATTCATTGTCAGATGTGTGTTTAAGAGCATAAGTGAGCTTTCATGCCTCAGCAATTTGGTCTGTTTCAATCAAACCCCAGAGTCAGATTCCCAATCAAGTTTTCTAATAAATGGAATAGAAATGGGCACATTGCCATGAATGAACTGAAAAAAACGCCACCCTAAAAGCAAACCCTTTCAAGTTGCGTTTTACTTGCAATGTACACGGTTATCCATTTCACATGCCGTCAACAACACTGGCCTGATGTCCTTGTCAACAAAGCCCATATTATGTTGCTCCTCTTGTTACAGAAGATTAAAAAAACATTTGTCGCTCCCTGGCTCTCTACAGGCACCAATGGGAATATCAACTTCTCTCATAGCCGTAAGGTTGTAGCACCGTTCGTTTCTAGTGTCTGGGGCAAAGGTATTACCCAATTCTGATTATTTTGATGATGAAACAACACCATCACCCATTTAATCCTTTCAATCTCATTGTATGCTGAGGTAAACCGCTTAACTCCCTGTTTATACACTTGGGTGTTAAATTTCATAATGCAATTAGTGGCATTATAAGTGGTATTTACTATTATTAATTAACATGGGGAAGAGGGAAAATATCCCCACAGAAACACTGTGGTTATTTTTGCGGGGGGTGCATGCAATGCAAGCCAGTCGAGAAGAGTGAAGGTTACTCATATTGACTGTGTAGTAACTGTCTCGGTGACTAACTTACTGACTGATGGAATACCGAAAATGGTATGTTCACACAGACAAAATGGCCAGTTTGCGGCCAAAAGGAAGCACCGCATTGGGCTTCTGTCGCCACAGTGTGTCCACGGTGCCCAGGCCAAATAGTATAACTATAGATATATAATAAAGTAGTTTAACTCACATGCCCCCCCAATACACAGCTGCCTACATTTGGTCAACAAAAAAACGTGAATGATTATGTCAGTACCTGGTATCTATAAATATCTGTTGTCTGTAATATGGATTGTGAGAGATTATGCACATTCGTATGACTCCTCAAGCAAGGGACATGGAGCTGGTAGGAAACTCATTGTTAAGGAGTTCATTAAATGAACAGCCCACACATCCCTGTCAAAATCACTGTATGCAAACATACCAATTTCGAGTTTGTTGTAAGTATATCGGGGAAGTATATCCAAATTCTATAGAAGCTTCATTAATAGTGGTGCCACCAAAGGCCAAGGCGGAGCTTGAAGTCCTCCTTTCGGAAATCGATTAAATTGGAAAAGTGGTGTCCACCAAAGGCAGCACAGTGTCCTAAATGAAAGATGTTTTGTCAAGTTGAATAAAAAAGTAATAATAAAGTAGAGCCGGACAATTACTGGAGTTCAGGGGCTGATGCCTATATCGATGTAAGGGAGTAAAATATTACCGATATCAATATATCGGCCAATATTCAAAATCTAGATCCGCCGTTATTCGATATACAGTTGTGGTATCCTGGGGGTAGAGCAGCTCCTTGGGATTTGCCGCTTAGCCTCAAGCAATTATTCAGGCCTCAGCAACATCAAATTGGCATCATGAGCTAAAGGAACCAATTAACTGTATGGGGAGGAGCTACTAACAGAACATGATGTAAAACTGTTCTTGTTTGGGCATGTTTACACGGATGTGTTCAATTGAAGCATTTCAAAGTTCAACCAGAACAGTAAAGGATATATAGTGACGTAATAACATTTATATACGAAACCATTTAAAAAATGTTCATGTCGGCACTTATCGGCAAACATACGCAGATGTATCGGTTGGGCTCTGTAATAAAGTAATTCCACTTATTGATAAAATACAAATTTGACTGTGAAATCCAATGTAGTATTGACATAGAACGCATTTATTTTTCATTTAAACCAAATAATTGGTCAAAGCCATAAAATAAAAATGCTACAAATCAGTGCCACAACTTTGCCAGTAAAAAACGCATGCCCTTTGTTGTTCCAACATTTCTTCAAACAAGATATCAGCTTGAAAGATATTGGTGCCTTTGAACGCAGCATGGTAGCAGATGCGATGTTGTTAAAATACTTCTGGATTTAGATATATCTGTTATGGCACCATTGGGAATGCCTTAGACAAGATTATTGGCTGTATTTAGCCAGCATGTTTGGCCACATTATTTTCTATCCAGCCACCATTTGTGCAGCCATATTTTATTGAGAAGACAGATCTTGTTTGATTTGATTTGTGGTTGCTCTGTGACTTGTCAGAGTAATGGAGTTCCACATCATTAATGAACAAATTACGAATGTAACTTATTATATTTCCACAGTACGTGTTGGTCCTGCCTAAATTACATTGTTATTGCAAGACGAGGCAATTTAAATGCAATAGCACATCATCAAAAAGAAATTAACTTGGTTGGATGGATGACAGATGTCTATAGTGAGGGTCTGTTTTTCCACTTCAATAAGGAAGACATTGTTCTGCATGTTTACACTTGCTTGAAAGGACACACAACAATGAGGAAAAGCAGGAATCAGCGAAAAGGTTGTTGGGTGGTTGTTGAAGTGATTGGGTACCGGTCAGTTGGTTGCATTGGCTTTGAGAGACATCTCTGTTATATGAAGCTTTTCTAATTTAGCAGGCATTGAATTAGGCATACCTGCAAATGAGATGGCATGCACCGATGGCAATGGCCGATATTAATCTGTTGTGTCGCATCAATTTTGAAAGTTATATTTCACAAAAATAATCTCATGTGAAAGAAGGTTATATTGAAGGTTGTTTCATAAATGTGTATGATTTGAATTTGTGCTCATTCAAATATAGTGTGATGAATGGCTGGAAGACAAATACATTACAATACAGATTTCTTTGTTTCCCTGGCAGAGAATAGGGAATAGTAAACAGGAATAGGAATCGGTAAAAAAAAACATTTGTTTTGGCATCGGTTATTGGACAAATTGATTTTTTTATCAATTTGTATGATCGGCCCTGATTTTCACAATCGGTTTTCTGACATTGATGGACGCAAGATGCCAATTGCTAGCCAATGCTTTTTAAAGGTGCAGTGCAACAACCATGGCAAAGATTTAAAATAATCTTCATAAGTATGTTTTAATTGCTGTGTTATCCCATGGAAATATGTAATGTTGTGTTTTCGTTACCTTAGAATGAGCCCTTTATATCTACACAGGGTTGGGCCTCACCCATGGAGTGCGCCATGTTGCACCGCCATGTTTCAGCAGTAGCCCACAATGGACAAATGGCTCTAGAGTGAAAGCGTTTTCAATTAGTAAACATAATTGGGGGTATTCAGTTGGTTGCAATCTGCAACCTCCCGCTAGATGCCACAAAATCCTACACACCCCACCTTTAAGTTTCTTATGGTTATGAGATGTACATTATAATATAAATAAATCAATATTAAACATTTTTTAGTTTTTGTTTTTATTGAAAACACTTGCCCTTGAATTGCCCAGTTGTTTTCTAACCCAATCTTACATGAGCTAGAAAGGCCCAAGGAGTCAACCCTGCCATGGCTCTTGTGTCTCTTACTTATCCTGCTTGCCTTTATCCAAGATGCAGGCCAGCGGACTGTTGTGAATGTTCTGTACTCCCACGTCTGCATAAGAAAAGATGCTTTCTGGGAGTAAAGTGTTGAGGTTTTACTTCAAAAGAACGGTGCCCTCTTATGTTGCACTCTAGCTGACTGTGCTGAATAGCCATTGTAATAGAGTAGTATTTTGAAAGGCCTGTGAAGGCCACCTCCCACACATCGAGTTCCATCAGGGACAAAGAAGATGGATTATTTTGCATTTATCTACAATTGAGAGGCAAAGTCAATTTCTCCCTGGTTTCATCTCTTCAGAAATTAAATAGGCTTATTTGTGAAGTATAGCAAGTATAGCAAGGCCATTATAAACTTTAATTTGAAGTGAAATATTTCCAAAGGAGGAAATATTATAGAGTTTAAAGAAGTTAGAAAACTGTCAATTTAAATGACTAGCTTCACAATGGAGGAATATATTTATTTTATCTCCATTATCTATATTTAATCACTTATTTATTAATTTAGTCTCAAATAAGGCTTATCTATGAATTTCTCCCTAATCTGCACAATTAAAGATGGTGGAGGCAATTTGTAGAAACCAGCCAGACGTGGCTAGATCTCAAAGTTTCCAACCCCCAAAAATCCCACCCCTTCCTTCATTCCACCCTCCAAAGCCAGACACTTAGACAGTAGGTCTGCCCGGCCCTGCGGAAGAATCCGAGCACATGCAACGAATGCACGGGCAGAGTGCTTCAAAAAGAAATTGCCTACCCTAGCAATTCAAAAAATAACTAAGGCGTGGGTGTGTCTGAGAAAATGAGAAAATGAAATATATATATATTTGATTTTAGAACAAAATAAATAAATTCTTTCAGAAATCCTGTTATTTTATGAATTTCTTATTCAGTTCAATTGGTAGCACACCATCAACAGAATAATTGAATTGGGTGACGGTGAAAAGAGTATATATTTTGCATATTATATTATATAATATTGAGAAATAAAAATATGTATTAACATAAACAGTGCTTTTCTCTGTTGGCCACAGCTTCCATTTGGTTTTTAGTATAGGCTAGGATTGATTTGAGGATCAGGAGAATGTTTGTTTGTCATTCTGATCCTCAAATCCAGCTATGTTATTGTATGCTATTTGTTTTCTATCAATTTTGTGTTTTTTCCAGGGTGTGTGTGTGTGTGTGTGTGTGTGTGTGTGTGTGTGTGTCTGTGTGTGTGTGTCTGTGTGTCTGTGTGTCTGTGCGCGCGTGCGTGTGCGCGTGTGTCTAAAGAGCATGTGGATTGTCAACATGAAACCTGCAGTCAGTCATGTTGCTGCATGACAATGTTCTCGAGAGTTTGCACACATTCCCTCTCAGTAGACTTCACTGTTACCGGGGCAACCTGACAGAGATGGCATTCGCTCATCGATGCCCGCCTCCACCGTTCAAGCCTTTCCATGGCTCACGTTCCAGTACACTTGTTCCATGTCCTCTGCAAATGTCACATATGCATAAATGATTAGCATGATGGAGGCAAGCATGTTGCGGGGGGTACGGTACTCTGTGGTGAGACACCCAAACGTAGTGCTGTGGCATAGTGCTTATTCGAGGGAGGCTGTGGAGACCGTATATATATAGTCTCACATCTACATCCCTGCTGTCAGTGTTTGTCATTGGAATTACATGCGATGTACAATTGAATGTGTTTCAGTGCGTTTCGTCAGACTGTAAAGCACTGAAAGAAGTTTTTGAATTGTCCTCGTTTCTTCAATTGTATCCGTTTGTTGAATTGTATCTGTATTCACTTTTGTCAATTGCCTTGTTTTTTTTCCTGGCCGCTTTCGCTTTCGAACGGTCGCAAAATAGCTAATGTTACAAAACCTGACATAAAAATTTTTTTTCCCCCATCCACAAGTTATCACATTCAGCCAATAATAGAACCGGCAGACTTGGTGGCAAAAAAAAGAAAGAAAAAAAAGCAGGTCACAGTCACATTTGCAACCTTTTAACCCGCGTGGCGAGCGTGCGGCCGCTGTGGTCTGGTGGAGCGGACCGACCGTGTGATATATTCCCTCGCTGCTTCTTGCAGAGATACAAGCCCGGGAGGTGTGACGACATCCTCAAATGGAAGCCTCCCAGTCACAACTCTGTGGATTTTCGCCTGAAGATCACCACGGTCGGCGGAGAGGGGTGAGTCTCTACTGTTGCCGGGGAAACAAAGTGCACGCTGTGGCGCTAAGCGGCGGCATTGTTCCGGTGTTGTGGCGCGCGTGACAGCCGCTGTAGTGCCCCCCCGCGCTCTCAGTCACACCGGGTTCTCAGCCGCGAACGTCTGATGTATGCAGTTGTGGAAGCACGCCCGAGCATACGTTATCAGGCACATGCTGCTTTTCCTGCAGACACGCTGTGTCTGCAACATGGGAGAGAGGACCTGCAAGCTGTGTTCACCCCGAGTAATGCATTGCATGTACATCGCTATGTGCCATTTGTCGCTATGTTTGTCACTTTCACTTCTATTTGTGCGCTCAGTCAGACAGCAGCATGATCTTTGTTTCGGTACAGGTTGAATAATGACACCGGGATTCAATGTGAAACAGTTACATGCTTTTGCCATAACCCTTTAATGTAGTCCGTTTTCAGGCCCTTGAGAACTTTAATAATGACATTTACTTCCGACCGGGTCAGTTTTAAGCAAAGACTAATCATCACCTAATTTAGATCTAATTAGCCAACACAACATGCGAGACACGGGAAATAAAACGATGTCAAACAGCACGTTTCTTCCTGGGCTCCGAGGGACACCCCTCTCTCCGTGCGCCGGAAGCGGCACGCTAAATGGTGTGTAGCCGCGCCTTCCTCAGCGGGGGAAGCGTCTCCGCGGCGATGGGCTCAGCGGACGCGCTCGGCTTCCTCCCGGAGAGGTTCCAGGGAACCCGCGGGTCCCTCGACCCGACGGGCCGGGCCGAGACGAGGGAGGTATCCCGCGCACGGGCAAAGAGCCGGCGTCGCGGGCACCTCTCGACCGCGGGGGGGGGAAAAAAGCGGCGTCGTTTCTCTCCCGTCTGAGAAAGTTCCGCCATTTTGTGGCTCGGCGGAGGACCATGGCCAGCTGTGGGCGAGCGCTCCTCCCGGATGTGTGGCGGTATTAGCGTGGGCCCCGCAAATCTGTCTCGGTTGCTCTCTGAGAAGCGAGTGGGAGTTAGTGGAATAAAGAGGGAAGCAGACGCGGAGGGAAGTCTGCATTCATCTGCCCACACAGCCCCTCTTCCAGAGCGTCTCTTAAGGGTGTGCGTGGAGCGGAGAGGCCATGAGGCTTTGTTTCCTGCAGTCACGGAGAAGCATATGGTTCGCACGCCCTCCGAGATGTATGTCGGAAGTCAAGAGTGGATGTAATGGAACCTACCAGCGAGTCCACCTGACCATCCCGCTTTAGATGTCGTCATCATGCCGGACCACCTAGTCGGAGGGTCTATTTATGAGTCATACGAAGTCACGAGTCATACGCTGCGAAACTTCCAATACTGGTCGTACTTGCTGCGAATATTTCTCTCCAATTCATAATTTTTTTTGACGTGGGGCTGCACTGTAATTGAACCTGGTGAAGTCGAATAATCGTTGTGCGTATTTCCTTGATTACTCACCGTTCAAATACACGCACATGTGCATCACATGTCTCACGTAAAGCACCAGAGTTTGAAACTGTAGTCACCGTGACCTCGCATCGAGACGCATTCATCAACACGGTGCAACACGAAGATGCTAACGTCGTGTGTTCGCCGAATCCCGTTTTCAACCTTGATCCATCAGCGGCGGGTCTCTCAACCCAAGACGCAGCAGCGTAACCATTCCCGAGAATCCACCTGGTGGCGGCCATTTGACAGGGCGTCGGTGGCCCGGGTTCAAAGTGACGTGGTGCTAGTTAACACGGGAGGAGGCCATGTTGGAAGACGATGAGAATTTAAAGGCAGTGTTCAATGTAGTTTACAGGAACCGATTCACTGTGTTTCTCCACAGCTCCATTTGTATTACGGTATTTATATATTTAATGCATCCATTATTGAGTCGAGTCGGGTGTGGATGATTACGTGGTAAATATCCAATAAGCTATCTGTGCGGTGTCCACTCCCTGGCCCTGTGGCTCTGCGGCAGTCAAAGTAACTCGTGTCGGCTCACGTGAAACCCCCGTGCTGTTTTTACTGCGTCAGAGCCGTACGAAATGTACAAAATTATTGACATTTTGTCATACGGCACAAACCCCCGTGCTTTGCCATGACCGTGGGGGTTTTTTTTTTTTTTGGACGTGTAGGCAACAGGTCGGCAATCCTCCACCGAGGTGTTTCTTCGTAGGAAGCTTATCTTTCCGCCGGCGTTGGTGGCTAACTTGATATCCCGACCACGGCGCATGATCAATGCCGAGCGCTTGTCCTCGCCGACGTAGCCATTGAAATCCCCCCCCCCCCCGGCGGCAAAACCGGCACCTCTGCACGCCATTGATTTTGCTTGGAAAAGGGGGCTGGGTGGGGGGGGGGGTACAATTTTGAGCCATTACTGGGATTGCCCGTGGCGACAGGGCTGGCGTTTTTCGGTGTGAGCAAATAGAATTCCTTTTGAAGCGAATTTCCCGTCA